>JABUIW010000162.1:10040618-10114591 GCA_013363375.1 Menidia beryllina | reverse complement strand
TACATACATACATACATACATACATACATACATACATACATACATACGTACTGTATATATATGCATATAGATACATAGGCACAGGAGTACATGGCAGCCACACAGTCAAATGTGGTTTGCAGAAACTGAGCTCTTGCATCAGTTTCCTGCTGAAAGCCTGCATCACCCTAACTATAGGCAACAAATCAATCCCTTGTGATGGTCCACTCAACGTCCAAAGATTTATAGATGGTTCCCAACTCTAAGGAAATTCTTACTTACAGCTAAAAGAATATGAAGATAGCACGGCTCATACGAAGCAGTCAAATAAATGTGCTTCAGAGGGCTACTTCCCCCCACTCTGCTGATCATTCAGTACCACTGATGGCAAAAGCTGATTAACCCTGAATGTGGATGATGCAGAATGCGAAAAACAGAAAGGCTGAGCTGGGAAGCGTTCACTCCTGCCTGTGTGAAGTGGATGTTGCAATGTCCTTGCCATGCAACTCTTAGAGCAAACACAGCATGTTAATGCTCGAAGTGCTCATCAGAAGCCGTACAGAAACTGTGAAATGCGTGCCTGCATACGCACACACACTCACACACAAACGTGCCCGTTAACCTCAGAAAGTTTCATTTAGAAGACCAGATATTGAGTTTTGTGTCAGAGAACAATGATTTGTGTGCAATTGAATGGTCTAAATTCAGCTATGGTTTATTAAGCGGGTACCACTCTCCACCACCAGTGAGATCAGAAAACCCACACAGACAAAAAAAACGACACACACTCGTTCCTCTCCTGCGATAGCACAGAATGTGTCCCTCATTCATGCTGGATAGACAAAACATCCCAAGACAACCGCTTCAATAACAAAACAATAAAAAAGACCTTATTGAAGTGTCAGAATTGCTCTTTTTGCACTCAGATGAAACCCCCCCTGTGGTGCCTAACTAGCAGTGAGGAAGCTCGGGCGGTCAGTGAATGCAGCACCAGCATCACCTTACCTATTCGAGATGTCTCACTCTTGAAGGTGCTGAAGTCCCAGTTGCGAGGTAGTTTCAGAGACATTATCCTTCAGCACAGGTCAGGGCTTCAGTCCACACATGCACCCCGCCTCAGCAGGCGCACACACACACACGCACACACACACACAGGCACACACACAAACTAAAGCAATCGCAGATCACACTTCCTACTTCCTGTGACTTCAATTTTCTTCTTTTCTGCAGATCTTGAAAACGTGTCGCTTCATGCTGCCTTTACTTCCATGTTTGTACTCGCTCTGATAAGCCGGCGGCTTAAACAGCCTCCAGGGTGATTTGCTGCAAAGCCACCAGGCTCCGGGGGCTTCAGAGAGGAAAGGAGAGTCTTCAAGTGACTAAGGCTCACCTGCTGGCAAAAGCGTCTTCTTAGAGGAAATGGCTGTTACCTCTTGGTTTGACTGTCAATGAGCATGTTGCTTCACACTTCCTGCTGCTGTGGGATGGAAAAGGAGACTATTCTCAGGTAAAAGTTGCCCCCCCCAACCCCCTACTCCAGGGCCAGGCATCCCACTGGCTGCAATGGTGGTTAAAGAAGTGGCTGATTATTAAAACCGGTGCGCAAATATCAACTGAGCACATTTCAAAATGGGGAAGAAGCCCAAAAGGGAAGAAACGAGTCATACGGCAGACCACATGGTACGTTTTTTTTTAACACCTTTAATTTTCTCTGAACCAAGGCAAAGCACATTTCAGCATCAAAGTATACAGCTTTTCTCCAGACAATCGCAGTTAAAGGATATATACTGAAATAATACAGATTTGTAAAGAGAATCTATGACCACAAAGTAAAGTGTCCACAAAGGGCAGCCGACGGTGCACATGGGACGGACACGACTCCCATACATTCCTCGTTTTAGAGGTCCCGAAGCACAACAGCAAGGTGGCACCACAAGGATTTAAAGAAAAAGAAAAAAGAGCCAGGTTTCTTTTCTTTTTTTAAGTTCCACCCTTCCTATTGGGCACCCTCCTAATGGTCTGGAATGTATCGGGCAGTGGGGTCAGGAGCAGCCGGGCGGCTCGCAGGGCCTCCAGCACGCTCTAGTGGTCGTCCTCAGCCTGAGAGACAGCGTCGGGCCCCCAGCGGCTACCGGGACGTCCTGACTCACATTTCTTTCGGGTAAAATTGCTCGAAAACGCACAAAACAGGAATTGAAGCTGATTCTTCTCGCAGCGTGACGCAGAAGTTGACACATGACAGTTACAGGGAAAGAGCCTAAAAAACACCCAACTGCACTACAGTCACAGCAAGAAAATACTCCTCTGCTACTTAAATACCTTTACCTATGTGGCAATGACAATAATTTAGATATTTCTCATACAAAAAAATACTAAAGACCACTCAACAGGCTTCTAAAAGTCTTCTTAATCAATGTACAATAGAGTAACTTTGAGAATACTGAAACAGCTGAGAGTAAATAAATAACTGAAAAGAAACTTGTGATCAGCTCGGTGTGAAACGATCAGGAATGGCACCACGTCAGAAAATATGAAAGGGGAGGCATCCAAACGCGGGCAGGAAGTGTTGCTCGCTTTGAACGTGGGGTTCAATGTCTGACAAAGGATGGAGCGGAGTGAGGAACCTGAGGACAGTTCTGAAAGAAGGGTAACTTGACGGGGGAGCGTGAGGCCTTTGCTTACTGCACGCAGGCTGTGTTTGGGCTGGACGGCGGCCTTCAGCCTATCGCTGCTCACGCCATTTTGTCAGCACTCGTCTGGCTTTTAAAAATAATTTTATATCCAAGGACAAACCTAATGAACCCATAACTTTCTCAGATTATGCACGCTCCTCTGCCTGTTCTTTGTCTACTAAACCAGACAATTCAACTTCAGGCTTCATTTACTCCAAACTGCAGAAACTGTTTCATTTAAATCCTCTGGGATGATCTTCATAGCCCTGTTGATAGACAGTGTTGGCAGTTTGAAAGAGCTGTAGGACCATAAAATCCCAATCAGACTGATTAAAAAAAGATCAGAGGCTGACTCGGTCAAACCATCCACCCTCCACCTCTGTAGTGTCTTAATCCAAACCTGGAAACCAGTCAGGAAAAATCTAAAGTAGATTCTAAAAGGTGAGGTACTCCTCGTCACAGGGACTGACACTTCTGTTAAAAATAATTAATTCATCTTTAAAAATCCTGTCATATAGAAAAGAACCCGACAGTAAAGAGGCTCTGGCTTATCTTTTACTACCAAAGAAAAAGACACACTTGGCACAAATTCAAAAGAAAAAGGAGAATCTACAGTAAAATCTCTTGGAATAAACAGTGTGCAGACAGTAGCTGAGTGTTTATCAACCTGAAGAGACAAGGAGCCAAAGTTTAAGCCCCCACCCCCCCACCCCCCACTTTATATCTGACGCTGGGCTCTAAGGGGTCAGAGTGACCGCTGATGACCATGAACGCTGTGCACTGTGACACAGAAGCTCTGAAAGGCAGTGCAGACGCCCCCGTAACTCGCCTTGAGGTAAAAAGTATAAAACAAATCAAATAAGCCTAATTACTGCCTATTAAAATAGAAAATTAAGAATCACTGTGATAGCTGAGACTCCTTTCGAATCGTTTCTACAAAAGTTAGGAGCAGGAGAGGTTGTGGTCATCAGGCTGAAGGTGACATCTCTTGATTCATGATTAAACACCAGTGAGGGCTAAAGCTTAGTAAACGCCAGAGTCCCATCAGCTGCCCACGTACACATGACCCTCTGACCCGTGAAAATGTTTCAGACCAACTCGTTGAAAGAAAAAAAGAAGCAAAGATCAGTAACTCCAATGCGACGGTGATCACAGGCTGACTGAAACCAACGTCAAAGTGGAACAGAAAACAGCAAAATATAAAAACCATCTGTGCATAAATACAAACGATCACAACAAAGGAATTAAAAGGGAATTCTCTGAGGAGGGGTGGGGGGGGGGGGTTGAGAGCAGTGCAATTGTGTGAGAAAATATACAACAGAGTTACGACACGGCTAATACAGATAGAGGGCCGGTGTAAACGGGCAGAAATGAGCATCGGGACGACGGCTCCCAGACCCAAATGAAACGGAATGACCCACAGCTGTCCTTTCTGTTCCTGCCTTTCCTTTAGCCGACGCATAACCCCCCCAGCCCCCCGCCCCTGCCGGCCCGAGGGCGGCTCTAGGCGGCGGCCTCCTCCAGGGCTGGCAGCAGACCCTTCTCCATCAGGTGGGCCTTCAGGGAGTTGAAGATGTGGAGCTGCTGGTCAGCGCGGAGGGCCAGCAGCTGCTGGATCACTTTGCTCGGGTTGGGACCCCTGAAACAAAACGCCACACAGAAATGAGCTCAGAGTAAATTCATTAGTTCAGAAGATGGCTCTCTGAGCTCTAACTCAGAGCTGGATTAAGGATTAATCGAAGTGAGTATGGGCTCCACCAAACCCAGAAATAATCAGCCAGTTTTGGCCTCTTTGTAGAACGGCCTGCTTTCTTTGTACATTGAACAGGAAGTCCTGCGTGCACAGACTTTTTGTGGAGTCTTGCCCAACAGAATTTGTGTATCTCACAAACTTTTCAACTTTTTTAGCTGGACTGCCCAACAGGTTTGACTTGATAAACTCCCCGCCCCAAATCGAGAGGCTCAGAGAGGTGGCTGTGACTGCCTGTACCTGATGAAGCTGGCGATGTAGACGTTGACGAACGTGGCCATGAGGTACTGGCAGTCAAAGCGGTCCATGATGCCACCGTGCCCGGGGATAGTGTTGGCAAAGTCCTGAGGGGAGAAAAGTCCCAACAAGAGTTGATAATCTGAAAGCAGGACATGATTATAAAACAACAGGCAAACGGGCTGGACTCATGAGAGTGGGCTCACTATGCAAATACAGCCCAATTTTAAAACCCACGTTTCAAAACTTCCGGACCAGTTTAGTAATGTATTTTCCGCACTATAAGGTACACCTAACAGCCTTCAAACCAATTCAAGCCTATTCTATGCGGCTTATAATGTGATGCGCCTTATATATGAACATTTTTTAAAAGTAGACCATACATTGACGGTGCACCTTATATAAAATAACCATGACATGTGAGTTACCTCCACATGGTGAAGGGACTTGGACTCATGTGGAGTCCATCAGTCTACAGTGATTGGGGATATTCAGGATAACCGAATCAAATCTACAACATGAGAGAGGAGTTAAGGTGCCTCAGCGGTCCAGTCAGAGTCCAGACCTCCGCCCGACACGTGGACTCTCAGGGTACTGGTCCCGAGAGCCGGTGGTTACACCCCACCTTTATCTTAAAAGCTCTCTTGAAGCCGCTGGCAAAGAAGCCCCCAAAGGGTCCCACGATGGAGGCGAAGGAGGAGAGAGCGATGCTGTGGATCTGGAAGGGGTACAGCCGGACAGTGGTCTGTGGACACAAGGACAAACATTCAATCGTTTCACAGCATCCGGCGAAAAAATCTGACGGGGGCCCCACAAAACGTAACTTTCCAGAGCTATTTTGCAATGCACTGCCTGACGAAACTCTGAATGTGTGTGTTTCTGTAAAGTATGTGAAAAACAGCCTGCAGAGGGTCCTACCCATCCTGTGAGGGACTGCAGCACGCTGGGCAGGGCGTAGTTCTGCAGCTGGAAGAGCTCCGACGGCTCACAGTCCACCTGGAAGCTGTTGGAGTCGTTGTTGAACTCCACGGGACACACGAAGTAGCGGTAGCCAGCCATGACGTAGGACAGCTGCGGGGGCGGAGGCCGTGTTACTCTGATCCACACCACCGGCTAAAGACTTTAATGAAGGGCGCTTCTCACCATGATGCCGAACACAATGGTGGCGAACAGTCCGCCGATGAAGCCTTCCCAGGTCTTCTTGGGCGATAGCTGCAACAGCCGGGAACAAAGGTCGGACCAAAGTGGGACCAAAATAACCCCCAAACCGCCAAAATCAGAGCACTGACCTTGATGAGGGGCGTTCGACCGAAGAAGAAACCAAACATGTAGGCCATGATGTCATTACAAATCACACAGGAAATGGGCACGATGAACCTATTCGGACAAAGAGGAGACATTTAGTCAGTTCGAAGCACCGATGCTGCATCAGCGGGAGAAAGCTCCAGACCACCTCACTGCAAAATTATTCGACTCCCCCTCATGTGTGGGCCGAGCCTCAGGAGATCCACTCACCAGATCATCCCCTCAAACAGGTTGTGGATGATGAGGTGAGACTGAGTCACCACGATCAGCAGCGTCACGTGGGTCCAGCCGAACTGTGGGGGACAATTCGCTCAGGTCAGCGCTGCTACTGGGTTTGAACGGAGCCGTCTTCCTCACTTTGAGGCTAAACTCTCTGTTGAGTGTGCACCGAGTGCTTAATCCATACACGAGATCTAATATTCTAGCTTCCACATGATACACATTTGGACCTTTGCCGTCATTACTATTAGAGTAATGACTGTCCCACTTTCCGTCTGGCCTGCGGGCCCGTTTGGTAGCCCGTCCTAAAAATAATCCGGTCTTAAGGGAGGGCAGCAGGGCTCCCACTTACCATGTAGAACTGAAGACGGTAATGCTTCTTCACCAAACTCAGCACAAACATACAGAAACCTGGAAAAATGTTGAGGAAAAAGAAAAAAGCGTTAACACGGAGCTGCTCATTCAAAGTGAATTGCCTAAAAAATTAGGCCATCTTTGGTCAAGATGATTACATTTAGCAGCGGCCTGTTTCAAACAAAGCCCAGTTTGTAGTGCAGGGTGCAGCTCGGGGCTCCTGGAGCTGTTTTTCACATTCCAGACGTGCAGAAGGGACGTTGCAAAGCGAAAAGACAGAAAGGGGATAAAAAAGGGGCGGAACTACTCAAACTGATGGGCAAATAGAGCGTTTTTCTGCCCAGAATAGACACCACACAGTGAATCCTGCACGTCAGCTGACAACGGCCTTCTGCTGAGAAAACCAGGATGCTCAACGTCACCTCGAAACATGTAGGCAAGAGGCGGAAGCCCCGGGTGCTTCCTTCCTCCCCCACATCCTGTATGGTTTCAGTCAGAAGCTACTAACTGACATCCTGCACAAGTCGAACGCTTCAGCTTGCATGGGGACTTAAAATAACCCGTTTAGAAGCGGTTAAGCACTGTGCAACGGTTTGAGTCTGCACATCCATTTGTCTGATTAGTTAGGGTTGACCTTACATGCAGGGATTGTTTCAAATGTTAAAAAGGTTCACACAGGGAAAGTGAATGAACATAAGGCTCGTTTGGCCTTTTTTACAATGGGATGCCTGCACTCTGTCACACTGTCTGAGTCAGCCAGAGGATGTTTAAATCTCTCCTCTGAGTGAGGATAACCGCACATATGGAGTTCCCCAGGGCTCCATTCTGGGGTCTCTTTTATTCAATATTTACAGGACTTTGATTTGGACATTCACTGAACTTTGCCTGTGTCTTTGATCCAATGATTAGTTTAATAGGTTCTACATAAAGTACTTGGAATCACATCCCTGACCTAACTGAGCCGACTCTGGATGGAATCACCCGAGACAAACAAATGGAAGATGGACGATGATGTTTATTTGAGCTGATGAGGCACCAATAGTATGTAAAAAGGGTCAATTTAACTCATTGACTGCCAGCCATTTTCAGAACAGAGAGTCGCTCACTGCCAGAGTTTTTTGAGAATTTTGACTGATTTTTCAAGAGCCACAGAATAGTTTGTGCTATGACTATGTAAACATCGAACACACCAAAAGAAAGAGTAGACTCTCTTCTATCATCAGGAAAAAAAATTTAGTTTCTACCTTATTCCGTTCTTCCTCGACGTGCGTCTCACCGGCGCCATTTCTCTCATAGCGAACCATTGCGTTTGTTTTTATTTGCTTAGAATCTATGCTAATCTCCCATAAAAAGTGGCACAGCTACCTAGAGGGTAAATTTGTTAGTCCATACTCTGTCTAGAAGCCGATATTTACGGAAAAACTTTCGCCGATCGCCCCCCAAGCCACTCGCATTGAAAAACATAAAAGACGTCTATAGACGTCTTTGGCAGTCAGCGGTTGGATTTGAAAAGACGTCTATAGACGTCTTTGACAGCGAATGAGTTAAAAACGTGTATGAAGACGGTGAATCAAATAGAGTGAATTAATGAACACTTTCCAACAGAAAAACCAAAAGGTGACAGCTTTGAGGGTGGATGTCACCGGCTCCTCCTTTCGTTGGCAGCCTACCTGTGAGGTAGAGGGCGAAGGAGATGAAGCGGTGGTATTTGCTGAGGATACGAAGCGGCTCCTCTCTTTGCACCAGAGAGAAGAAGTAGTCCGTCACGGTCTCGCCGTAGAAGAAGTAGTTCACACACAGCAGGAAGTACCTGTTGGGCAAAAGGTTGGAGCAGATGTTCGAAGCTGGGAAAGCAGCTAGTCTGGCTGAGTTCAAAATGCCTGCAGCAAACCTGGAAGGCCAACGACTGGTCTGTCGGGTTCAATTTTGCACACCGATTCACTTTTCTCTTAAAAATACAAATGGATCTTCCCTGCTACTTATCCCCTGCACACTTCAAATTACTAAATTCTCATTTATCTCGCTTTGTCTGGAACTACAAACACCCAAGAGTCAAGTTTTCTATATTAACTAAGCCAAAACATCTTGGAGGTTTGTCGTTACCATCCCTGCAGCTTTACTATTGGTCAGCACAACTTAAAATCATATCAAATTGGTTTATGAATAGAAAGAACGCTTTATGGTTAGATCTGGAGTCACAATCTTGTCTCCCCAGCAAACTTAATTCTCTTTTTTTTATAGGTGGCATAGACCAAATGGCTCATCTCAGAAGTAGCTTCATTGTTTATAATACTTTGCTGGCCTGGCGAGATGTGAGGAAATATCTAAATATCTCTCCCACCATTTCTTCCTGGTCATCGTTAACTTTGAACCCAGATTTACCGGCAGAGATTAGAAGCATTGGCTTGTCTGAATGGTCATCTCGGGGACTGTCAAATATTATGGACATATTGGACTCTGACTCTGTTAAATCCTTTGAACAAATCACAGCTAATTTCAATATTTCTAATAGAGATTTCTATAAATACCTACAGATCCGTCACTTTGTGAGCTCTCTTTGGAGGACAGGAAAATTACGTACAAAATTGTCAGAGTTAGAGAATATGATTATCGTGACCAAATCTCCCAAAGGACTTATCTCTAAGATATATCGTTTACTTTCTGGCTCTGACTCCTCAGGTTATGATGCTATGAAGCTGGTGTGGGAGCGTGACCTAGGACTGACGTTTGATCTGGCAGATTGGGAAGAAATCTGTGATGGGGTCTTCCCCAAATCCACCTCAGTTTCTTTACATGAGCAGAACTTTAAATTTTTTCACCGAACTTATTATACACCTGTTCGCCTTAGGAAGATGTTTCCTGATGCTTCAGATATGTGTCATAAATGCAAAGTACATAGGGGCACATTTATTCATTTATTTTGGTCTTGCAATTATATTCAAACTTTCTGGAAAAGAGTTCATCTCATGATACAGGAGATCATTGGTAAACAGTTCTCACTAACTCCCTCCTTCTATCTCTTTAACCATGCTTCAGACATTCTACTTAATGCAGACACTAAACATCTGCTTGCAATCCTTTTATTTCTGGCCAAGAAATGTATACTATTGAGATGGTCAGCACCACAGGCCCCTACAGTGGATATGTGGATATCGCAGATTTCTGCTATTATCTCAGTTGAAAAGCTTACTCATGACCTTCATCAAAAGTCGGACAAATTTTGGAGGATCTGGGCCCCACTGCAATTCTTTTTACAGAGGCTGTAAAAATTTTTCTTCTTTTTTAATTTTATCTCTTTTTTTTTCTCAATATATTCAATATATCACTCATTTGACTGTCTGACAGTTGTGACTATTTTGAATCATGATTGCTGTATTTTGCGTATGTGGGCTGTATGCATGTATGTTTTTTTTTTTTTTTTTTTATTTTTATTTTTTTATGTGGACTTTGTAGAGCTCCGTGTTGTTTTGGGGTGGGTTGTTTTTGTTTAATTTTGTTGATGTTTATATAAAGTTATGAAAATCAATAAAAAAAAAGAAAAAAAAAAAAAAAAAAAATACAAATGGAAAAGCACTTCTGCCATTTTGTATCACCAATAACACATAAAAAGTGTTTTTTTTCCAGGCCGCTGGCATGATGAACGTCAGGATTCTGCTCAGCAAAACACTACAGTCACAAATCAAACAGCACTGGTGATTCACAGTGTTTCTGCCATTATTTGCTGATTGGAGTAATAATCTACACACTACAAAAACTACAGAACAACAGACCAGAGAACAAACCATAGGACGTCTGCAACAGAACAAACATGAGACATCACAATGAGACAGAATCGAGAGTGGCTCTTTCAGGGTGCGTCCGCATGGTGGTGTCCTTACCAGCTCAGCGTCCTGAACCAGGGCAGGTGGTAGGAGTGGTACACGCTGTACCCGATCGTGATGATTTCTTGGAAGCACTTGATCTGAACGCAGAGGACCTGAACAGAGAAGCGCCGCATCAGAAAGGGGGTCACTGACACAAAACGGCTCGTTTCAGGGGATTTCCAGCAGAAGCGGGGACTGGAATGCTGCACGTTGTTCGGGGCCCGGCTTGTACTCACAATCATCATAAGCACCATGGGGCCCAGGTAGATGATAATGAAGAAGAAGGAGATCATGGCTAGCGTGAGGATGCCGCGCACCCACCAGTTCTTCCATCTGCAGAGAGATGAGTGACATGCAAACATCAGTGAAGGAAGCCGAACCTTTGGACATCAGTAAAAGAACAAACGCCCCTGAATCGTGCCCCATATGTGTGTGGAGGAGTGAATCACATCTCCTCCGTATGAGGATGGCAGCCTAAAAGGAAAAGAGGCTTTTGTGCAGATATTACAAAGATAAACTCGCTTTATGGCTGCTTTGTGCTGTGTAGCGACGGGGGGGGGGGGGTCCTTGAGGCTGCGGCTGAGAGTGTGGAGTGGTATGCAGCCTCACCATGGGTGGGGTAGTTGTTGTTTATAAAAGGACACAGAATCTATTATTTAGGTGTTTCTGACTAAATTCTGTCACAAGAGGAAGAAAAACTGGGGCGAGTCGGGCGTCCAGAGGCAGCACGCTGAGGTTGCAGCTAATCGTGGGAGGGACACCACCCTCTTCCACATATTTCTGAAACCCAAAAAAGCCCTGCCGCAGTCAGGTTGCAGAGCCGCAACCAAAGTCCTGGTTGTTGTTAACACGTATAAATATTTTCCAGCAAACATCTAAACACACACGCCTCTCGTCGTGAGCCGAACGGTTCGCTTACCTCGAAGAGAGCCCGGAGAGGGCCTTGTTCAGCACCTCGGGGGTGTCGTCAGGAGGGACCGGCACCTCTGGGACTCCTGAGTCCACCTTGGACTCACTGTCCGATACGCCATCCTTTTCCGCCTTCAGCTCGCTGTCTGAACCCTGAAACACAGACGAGATATCAGCTGATTGGCTCATTCAATATCAGAGCTTGATTGCATCACTTTTTCCTGGAGGCCAATTTTTTTTAATGTGAGACCATTATCTCATTTGTTAGTTACTTTAACACACAGCCTGAGCCCTCTCCAAGCAGCTGTGTGTCCTTCCTTTAAGGAGTCTTCAGGAGCAGCTCTCCAGGTTTCTTGAAGGACGTCTCAAAGCTCTTCTTTGGATGTGGGCTGCTTTTGGCTGTTTTCTCTGTCAGATGATCCCACACTGCTTCATAATGTGGAACTCCGGGCTCTGGGGAGGATTCATCCCTCCATCAGAGCTGCTGCCACTGATTTTCAGTCCACTTTCTGAGTCCTTTGGCAGAGCTCGAGCCTTGGGCCAACAGGAGATGATCAGCTGAAGGTCCAGATGCATCTCCCAGGTCTTTTGCTGGATTTGTGCCTTTTTTCGCGGGAGGGGGGGGCAGCTTGTTGTTGTAAAATTGCTATTTTCTGTCCGTTAAACTGTCATCTCTGGCATCTTACACACATCAACTAAAGAAATGAACCCCTTTATGCCTCCAAAAGTTTGACTCCAACAAAGTGCCTAAAGATACTGTTTAAATTTATGTTGAGTTAGGTTTTTTTTAAAATATGTTTAAGGGCTTCATACATAAAACAAACCATGTTACTCTTATTTAAGAGGACAAATAAAAGGACGGGACTGAAAACCAAACCAAACGAAAGCAGAAATCCAGACTTTGGTTGAGTTCTGAACCGACTACTCAGAGGACACGGGTTTTGAGCAGAGTAATTGATATTTAGCAGCACAAATATTGATCGCAGTGAGCAAACAGCATCTGGTTCGCCGGCCGCATCGAGCAAACAGGAGCAGCCGTGTGTGGGAGGCCCAGCGCCGAGCCAAACGCTTTCCCTCCGTTTGGGGGATCTCTCATGAGCAGTCTGGCTGCCGGTGACGCCGTTGCCTGCCCCTCCGCGGTGGCAGCGGTGAGGACTGGACGCCGGACGCTGGGCAGCTCATTATTTTGGCGGCCCACGCAGAGAGAAGCAGAGGAGCTTCTCACCTCGCCCGCCGGACTCTACCGCTGCTGACCAAATAGGGCTTGGAGCTGTCACCTCACATTCAAGTCAGCAGATGGGCGACATGCGTTCTTTCAAAACCCCCTCCGTCTCACAGACGGGCTTCAGCGCACCATACTGTCTTGATATCGTCTGAATCTGTAACTCCACCCAGATGCTTCTCCTGCTCGTCCGATGCTCGTTGGATAATCATGTTTGCTAAACTAAAAAACTGGCTCATCCACCTTTACATTCTAAAGTGTCCCCCTAGTCTGCACCTTCCACAGACCAGAGAATAGATGACTGAAATAGAGAGGAAAGAGTCAGCAGGTCGACTCAGATCCAGATCCAGAACTAGAGCTGATGAGCTGCTCTGACTCCTCACCTCTGAGGATACATGTCTCAGGTTTTCCCCCAAACTGGAAACTCCGCTGACAGAGATTATTTAGAGGTTTTCTAATACACGGGAAATGAGCGGAAGAATTCAGTCGGCATGTGTAACTCATCGACCTGAGCTGCTTTAAAGAGACGTAACAGGCCACAAAAAACACAATGCAACTTGGGGGGGTGTTTGGATTTAATTCAAACACATATTGCCTGGTTTTTAAAGGTTTATCTTGTCAAAGGCGGGCTTGCCTGGCCGACGTGGCTAGCCACACCACTGGAACCTCCTGATGATTCACTAAATGCTCTGAGTGGTAAGCGGACTTATTTAGGGATCTTTTAAACTGATTGCCCACCTGCTCTAAATGGCTCTCTCGCTCGAGCAGAGCATTTCAGGCGACAAACAACTACAAACAAGGACTTCAGCGTCTCATTCAAGGACGGCTCGACACGTGGCCCAGGCAAGCTGAGAGCCCCCCACCTCCAACTGGCCACATTAGCACATCTAATAACGGAGCAGATCGCATGGACCTCCTCCATTAGTACAACTCTATTCTAAACAACACTGAAGCCTCTTCAGTGTTACGGCCGATGGTATGTGTTGGATGTATTGATCACAGGGGGATGATAGCTCAAAGGTCACGTCCACCCAACAGTGGTTTTATTCCATGGCCTTTACGCAAGATTTCCCCCAAATTCCCCAATTCGACACAAAGTGGTTACTGCCTTGAAGAGACTAAACCATCATGGGAAGCTTCTTTTATACCCAATCCTGTTTCCAACAAACCGGCTGAGCCCTGTTGATTGCTCAATCTTAAATGATCTCCCTTTCTTTATATATATCTTTGTTATCAAATTGTTTATTATTTTGAAAAAAACAAAGTTGCTAAAGTAAAGACTTTTAAAAATCAAATTACAGCTACATTCTTTTTTAATTTCTAGAAAATGTCCAACCTTTCTAGAAATTAGATTAGCACACATAAAATGCTAAATAAGATGACGTGTTCGGTTAACAGCTGTTGAAACCCTTTAGCTGAGAGCAGAAGTAGGCACATGAACACACAACAAGCCATTTTCCGTCCGCTGGTTTCTATGGAGACAATATCCGTCATTCAGGATGCTGGAGTTAAAAATAGGCGCTCCTTTCACTTGAACACTCCTCCCCTTTCATGCTGTCTTTGAGACCCGCGGTGTCCAATAAAATGGACCTTTGCCCATTTTCTTTCCTTCATTAAATTAGAAAAGGCTGTGAGGGCTTCTTTTCACAGGGAATTTTATACTTTTACACCCAACAACAACTACGATGTGCGGCTCATGCTTTGCCTTTTCTCTGCTACATACATAAAATGAGGCCAAACATCATGGCTTCTGGACTTTTTAAATAAGGAGACAGTACATTACTCGCCAACAATAACTGCTGCAGATATGATTATAGTGCAAATAAATGAAAATGTATCCCAAAATCTGACGTATCAAGAAAAACAGCAACTTTTCATCGGTTTCAGGCAGGAGGGAGGTTTAAATTTCAGCTGAAGCAACATTAAAATTGATTTGCATGTACGGAAGAGCAACATCCAGTGGGGTCATACTCGCTAACCTCAAATACATGCAAATATCAAAATTTGAATTTTTTTCCCCCATATCCTGATCATGTCCTCATTTACAAATGTTTATCTCTATTCAGCCCATTTAGATCCATGATTGATAAGGAGACAAGATAGAGAAGAAACATTCATTTTGAACATTTGAATTTTAAAGATTCAAATGTTTTTAAAGTTCTCCAATCTACATGGGGCAAGTATAAGGCTCCATCAGTCAGAAATCCTCCATACTAAAATCAAGTCCAGCTTCTATGCAGCATGCAAATCTGTCCGACAGCTGCTCTTTAGGTCAGTTTAGAATCACCACTTCACATTGACGCATCCAATAAACACAGGATCCTGCTCTTTAGTTAAGCTTTCATAGAAAAAGCAGGATAAAAGATGTTCTCATCTATTATTGAGGCAGAAAGTATACAATGTCCATCTATAATATGACAAAAAGGAACCACAGAAACCTATTTTTTACCTCCATAAACCTTGAACTCTACAGCGAGTGTTGTTACATATCTGGAGTGATCTACTAATGCTACAAACAGGGATGGTCTCTTAGTTCTTCTTTAAAAACATCCATGTCAGGCACAGAATGCACAGCTGCAGTCAGTTAAAAGAAAACAAACCTGGAAAAACATGGACTTAACACAGGCAGGATAGTTAGAAAGGCTTTAGATAATTTTTGGGTGGCTGAATCTACCCAAAAATATAAAAACTAAGGTTTTTTCTTTTAACTTAATTTTTGAAGGACTGGGACACTAACAAATAGTTAGTGGGACTTTTGGGAAAAGATGGACTGCTCTGCTTGGCTGGGGGCTGATTTGAGCTCCTTTCCAGGCCTCTGATCATCTCTCCCTACATGGACCCATCACATCACCACGCCCCTTCGCTGGCTCCGTCTATTTCCCGGAAAACATTTGACATCCATGTTGACAACACAATGTTTTTTTCCCCTCTTCGCTTCAGCCCCCAGTGAAACTGCAGATAATTCAATTAAGATACAAACACGAGGATCGATCGAGCCTGAGATGATGTGGAAGAAAACCGACCCAGTCCAGCTAATTCCGCTATACTGTCAGTGGATAGATGCACAGTAAAAGAGCCAAATTTGCCATCAAAAACAGACATAATACCCAGGAAAAATGTCGGTAAGGTTTATTAAAGGAGTGTGTTCCCAGCGCCAAACGTAGACATGACGGCGCAAAGCCCCACGCCAAAAATAACTTTAATATTGAGCAATTTCTTGTTGCGCGGCTTGACACCAAATAAACGAACACTTACAATCAAAAGTGAGGGTTTTTAATAGGGAAACATTATTGTTTCACACATCGGCTTATATAAGATTTTAAAAGCTGCGCCGAATCGCGTGCAATTTAGCATTTTGTTACGTTTGTTTTGCATCACGCTCATCCGGGAAAACAGAAATGAGCATCAACAAATCCAATCTAAAATCTGAGAAGTGTGTCTGGTGATTTACACGGCGTATTTAAGAGTCGCTGTTGTTGTTTTTTTTACATCTGGTTAATGGTCCTTTAAACGAGAGATACGTTTTCCGCTCTGGACCGAGTTAATGACTTATTTCTCAGCACGGGCTGACAGTCAAATGTCCGGGCAGCTCGTTAGCATTAGCCTTAGCATATTAGCGGATAACTGCCAGTAACGTGTCCTCCTGGCTAACGTTACCTTGTCCTCTGACGCCTGCTGTTGTAATGCCTCGTCGGTGTCTTTGGCTCCGCGGTGCCTGAGCTCCGTCATCTTGACGTATCGTGGCCGAACAACGACAGAAAAGCTCCAGAGCCTCCGACAAACCGACCGTGTATTCGGATTAAGTTCAACCGGGCTTCAGGCTCGATGTTTCCAGCAACACTTAGACTGGTAGAAACCTCAAAGATGACAAAACCAGCAAGAACGAGCCGTCGGGGCACTTCCGGTTTTCAGCTTAAAGCTGCGTTTCTGCCACCCCAAACGTAGAAAAATCCGAAAAGAAGCGTGATTTTGTACGCAGTATTTAGCAAACTGGCCAACAAACTTCACCCCTGAATCCTCCTCCAGTTTTTCAGTCATTTGAAGGATCAACAGCCGCTTTTTAGTTCCAAGTCTGATGTCTTATGCAGCAGAACATATTTAAACCAGGAACAAATAAAGGCAAGGCTGGGCAAGTTTATTTGTATAGCACATTTCGTGCACAAAACAATTCAAAGTGCTTGACAAAGAATTTAAAAGCAGAAAAACAAGAAAAGAAAAATAATAAAGATTAGACAGATAAAAAGTGAAGGGTTTAGATGAAATGCATTCAATGTTCATACTCACAGTTAAGCAGAACCGTTTTCAGCCTGGATGTAAACATTGTCAGAGTTGGGGCCTGTCTCACGTCTTCAGGAAGACTGTTCCAGGTTTTAGGAGCATGGAACTGAAATGAAGCCTCTCCTTGTTTGGTTCTGACTCTGGGCACCATCAGGAGACCAGAACCTGAGGTTCTCAGAGTCCCAGCTGGTTCATGTGGCTCTAACATGTCAGAAAGGTATTTCGGTGCTTGATCATGAAGAGATTTGAACACAAGCAGAACTGTTTTAAAGTCTATTCTCTGAGTGACAGGAAGCCAGTGCAGAGACCTGAGCACTGGCCTGATGTGGTCCTATTTCCTGGTTCTGGTCAGCAGCGTTCTGGATGTTCTGCAGCTGTCTTACTTACAGCTTGTTTAAAGAGCCCAGTGAGCAGCCACTACAGTAGTCCAACCTGCTAGAGACAAATCCATGGATTAGTCTTTCTAGCTCTTGTTTAGACACTATTCCTCTGATTCTGGCAACGTTTTTGAGATGGGAAAAGGCTGCTGATGTCATTGATTTAATGTGGCTGTTAAAGTTCAGGTCGGACTCCAGTATTACCCCAAGATTCTTGACCTGATTTTTAGGTTCCAGAGAGAGTCTGAAGGTGACCAATGACACTTTCTCTTAGTTTCTGTGGGGCGCTGACCATGATCTCAGTTTTGTCTGGGTTTAGCTGGAGAAAGTTGTTCTGCATCTTTGTTCTGCATGCAACGACACAGTAAATCTCCAGGCCTGTGTTCTCCTGCTGTCAGTCACACATAGATCTGAGTGTCATCTGCATAGTTTTGCTAGGACAGATTATGGCTGCGTATCAGCTGTCCCAATTGAAGCATGTACAGATGAACAAAAGGGGGCCCAGGATTAAACCTTGGGGAACCCCACAGGTCAGACCCATTCGCTCTGAGACACAGTTCCCAATTTCAACAAAGTAATACCTGTCCTCGAGGTAGGGCTTGAACCTCTTTAAAGTCGTATCAGAGATTCCCACCCAGACCTCTGTGATAAAATCACATGGTCCACTGGGTCAAAGGCAGCGCTCAGGTCCAGCAGAACTAGGACCGAGACTTTGCCTGTGTCTGAGTTCTGGTAGATGTCATTGGTCACCTTGATCAGAAATGTCTCAGTGCATTGGTGGGGCCTAAAGCCTGACTGGAAGGCATCAAACACATTGTTACACAGGAGAAAAAGTCAGTTAGCTGTTGATATACAACTTTTTCCAGGACTTTTCCTAAGAATGCCAGGTTTGATATAGGCCGTTCAAGACTGGCATCAAGACTGCTCTCTTTTAGAAGAGGCTTGATGACAGCAGTTTTTTTTTTTAAGATTTTGTTGGCTCTAGAGGCCTTTAATGACAGTAGCTTGACAGGAAAGGGGGCAGAGATAGAGAGGGGGAGACCTGCAGGAAAGGGCCGTAGGCTGGAATCAAACCCAGGACACCCGCTTGCGAGCGGAGGCTCTGCATATGGGCCGCCCGCTCTAGCCATTAGGCTACGCTGCGGCCCGACAGCAGTTTTTAAGGCCTTTGGGAATGTTTCCGTCTGGAGTGAGATGTTGACTAGATGAGCGAGTTGTGGTAACAAACTGCTCAGCACCGACTTTAGGGATCTAGTGGGTAACTGGTCCAGGCAGCAGGTGGATGGACTCAGGCAGCAGATTAACTCCTCGATAGCTTTGTTAGTGGCAGGTGTAAACTGTGACAGCTCCAGATGTTTAACTGGGGGCAGAGCAGTTATTTGTGTTTTGGGAATGATTACATTTTTGTATGCCTTTAACTTTGTCATTAAAGAATATTGCAAACTCGTGACATTTGGATGTAGAAAGTTCTAAGGGCAGTGAGACTGGAGGGTTTGTTAATCTGCTAACTCTAGCAAACTGGACATGATAGAAGCTTCCGCAGTCCTTGATGATTTCAGAAAAATAAAGCTCTCTTGTTCTTCGCAAAGTCTGGTTGAAAACATTCAACTTTCATTTGTAGATCTCAAAATGAACCTGGAGCTTTGACTTGCGCCACATCCGTTCGGCTTTCCAGCACTCCCTTTTCTGAGACCTGACCAAGTCATCATTTTCCATGGTGTCTTTTGTCTGTTTTGTAACCACTCAGACCTTGACAGGAGCAATGGCATCCAAGACCTTTAAGACACTTGATGTCTAAGAATTCAGCAGAACATCAACAATAGAACATGGCGTATCTTCAGACCTGATCATTTTCAAAAACTGTGTCCCCGTGTTGTCTTTAATGAGTCTTCCCCAAACAACTGCAGACCCAGCTGCTGGTTTGGATGTAACAGCATTGTGCGTATTGTGAAAACATTTTCTGCTAAACTAAGCACACCTTGAATATTTCAATACCAATTAAGATGCTTAGTATCAACCCGTCAAATAAATGTGATTAATTAATCATTAGGAAGCCTGATTCCCTCTCTGAGCAAGCAGGTGTGTTTACACGATGCAAAGAAGGGGGATTATAGCCATTATCATAGAGAAACTATTGCTGATGGGGTTTTTTTTAAAGGGGATGGTTGCAATATGGTGATTTCTAAGCTTTTCACAGTTTACTTCAACATTTATGACAGCTTTCGATCTTCCAAAGAGATAGATGTCCCATCAAGGTGAAACACCTAAGAGCTAGATCTCAGACTCCAAAGGCCCCCTTTAAAGGTTAAAGGTCATGGCACTGAAGTAGAAAAGACTGAACAAGTGCAACTTGTTTGTTTGGGTTACAGGAAACAGCCTTATCCATCTATCCATTTTCCATCCATCCATCCATTTTCTGAACCACTTATTCCCAAATGGGGTCACGGGGAGGAAACAGCCTCTCATTTGTATAAAAAAAGAGCATGTCAGCTCAGTTCGGGTTTGTAAAACTGCATCTGATCACAGCTCAGCGTGATGGGACTGCTCATTCAAAGCTTTAGATTTATGTACTGAATCTAACCAGTAAAAGTAATCTAAAATGGAAGAATTTACCATCTCTTCTTTCTGTTATCTCCAGAACTCTGGCCACACCATTTTGGATCAGCAGGAGGCTTTTCAGAATCTTTAAAATACAACTGTTTTTTTTTTTTTACATCAAACTCTAACCTCAAATAGTTCTTATGTTTCCTGAAAAAAAATCTCAATGATTTGATTATTTAGAAATCTTTTATCCACATTAAGACCAATATTTTAATTCCGGATGGCAAATTCAATCTCTGTGTGGCAATTTTCATTTGATTTAGACAAAAGTTCATTAGATAAATATCTTTAAAGGCTCCACTCTGGTAGTCTGTGGTTTTTTTAAAGTCCTGTGTAATTTTCACCTTTAACACCAAGTGGCAGCAAACGCTCACGATGCTGTGCGCCCTGTGTGCATGTGCTTATCTGTGCGGTGTGTGTCCACTTTGGCAGCCAGATTTTATAAATATTTAATGGCCTACCACTGTTGCAGCAGGGATTAAAGGAGGCTGAGCACTGCAGCCCAAATACAAAATGTCAATAGCACCTGGGCGCATCCTTGAAGGTGTGATTCCTGGTGGCAATAAATGCAGGCAAAACATAAAATGCATTTTTCAACTGACTTGAAGTGACAATCTGAACAAATAGGCTTTGTTCATGTGAGAGTGAAAAAGCCCATAAATCTGGTCACTATATGGTCTGGATGGATAAAGTTGGGGCTGTCAAGAAGTGATTCTTAAGGAAGGGAAACAGGCAGGAAAAGGCTGAGCTCTGCCAGAGGACTCAAGAAGTGGACTGAAAACCAGCAGCAGCAGCTCTGATGGAGGGATGAATCCTCCCCAAAGCCCGGAGCTCCACATTATGAAGCAGTGTGGGATCATCTCACAGAACGGAGCCAAAGGCAGCCCACATCCAAAGAAGAGCTTTGGGACGTCCTTCAAGAAGCCTGGAGAGCTGCTCCTGAAGACTCCTTAAAGGAAGGACACACAGCTGCTTGGAGAGGGCTCAGAGATGGAGGAGAAAAGAATTGCTTTTAAACTCATTTTTTGCCTTTCCTCATGTCTTCTGTATATTTCTACATAGTTTTGCTTGGTTTGATTTATTTCCTGTTTTTATTTAGCTAGTTTATAACCAAAATATCTCAAAGGGTGATTAATTTCACGCAAACACTGCCTGAAAAACCAATAAAAAACTGTTTCAACCTGTTTTTCTACCATAAAGTCTTCGGTCCTGTTATTTTTTACATCCCCTGCAATATGTTGACATTCTGAAACTGACTCTGTATGGCACAATAGATTACGTGTAACATCGCCAAGAGGCTGCTGTAATCTAGCTGTTAACGAGAAACAAACATCCCAGTTTGTTTTTACACCTTGTCTGGTATTTCTGAAAATTCAAACTCATTTAGATTAAATTTTTCTTAGTTTTCAATACCTCTAGTGAGGTTTCTTTAGTGTAAGGGATTTATGAGATGTCAAATTTGATGTGGTAAGGTTAAATTTAGCCATATTTTGCCTTTTTGCACAGGATGTGAACCATTTGAAACAGTTTGAATGAAGAACTAGTAGCAATGAGTCTGCTCAGATGAATTTGATCCACATAATGCCTGAAATGAGAGCCACTTTGGATTTTAAACCTGCAGAATTTCCAAAATTTCTGTATTCACCATCCCCTCTGAGTCTTTTCAAGCCAAACCAGAGGAGAAATAAAATCCTCTCTGTGCCACACATACGCCCATCAGAAGATGAGGACTGCAGTGCTTTTGACGGAGACGCTCTGATCTTTGCTGCAGTGCGATGCTCTGACTGCACATGTGCTCTGTGACCGGTCCCCGCACGGCGGGACTGGCCAGGCCTGCGGTGCGCAGTGAGTCTGCTGTCTTTGGCTCGCCTGGCCTTTGTGTGCCGGGCAGCCCAAAATTTTGGCTGGGGCTCCTCCAGAACTGCGGGGCTCTGGGACATCTGCAATGCAGAAGTCTAAATATAGCCGTAGAGTTACAGGGAGAGGGGGAGAGGGAAGGAGACAGAGAGATGAAGGGAGGGCAAGGAAAACAATGAAAGAGTAACGGTGATCCTCATACTGGAAAGCAGTTTTCTGGCTGGATTCGATGGTTCTTTCGTGTTGAAAGCTAACGTTTCCCTCTGTCGGAATCAGTTTGTGTGAACCGGAAACTGAGTTTTAACATTGGAAAACTCCAGTTATCAAGTGTCCAGACAGCAATGAGAAAGATTCTCTGAAATGTGATTAACTACCTGCAAAGAATGACCACAATTTCATGCTTGCAAACTCGCAGAAGCCAGAAAGGAGAAGGTGTCTGTTAATGTTGCGGCTCCGTGTTTATTGCTTAATCTCGAAGGGGCCTCGGGAGAAAAAGGAGGGGAGGAAGAGGAGCGGTTCAATTATGCATGCGCCTCCACGGCAGCGGAATGTGCTGACGGCAGAGCTGGGCGTGCAGGCGGGCAGCCCGGTGAAGGACGAGCCCGCAGCCCGGCCGGCTGCTGCTGCAGCATCGATCCCACGCCTGAATTTTCAATAAATCTGTCCCCCTGACACGCTACCTGTCTCGGTGTCGGCCACAGAGGCCGGTGCTGAGTCATAACTCTGCTTGTCTCACAGGGGAAGGGTGGACATCAGTTAATCTGGGCTCAAATGGCTTCAGAGCCACAAAGTATCAGTAGGCCTCTATCCCTGGGATAGAAGAGGCTAACCTAACCCCACACCTCCTCAGCCCTCCCCTCCCTCTGTGGCTCCCATCGCTGGACAAAACATGACGATTAAGGCCGGAAAAAGCACATCTCTCTCAGTCCACAGAGTATTTATCGCAGCTTGATAGCGAGGGGCACAGACATTTCCCACTCTGCTGTGGTCAGGGAAGCAGTAAGAGGCAGGCATTAGGAGGCAGACAGGTCAGCTCCCCAGGGGGGATGTTGGTGGATACAGATACTATTGGACTTTACAGGTCATGCTCTCACAGCACGGCCTGTAAAATCCCTACAGAGACCACTCACCTTCCCATCATATCCTCTAAAGCAGCCTTTATCCCTCAGCTCCCCATGCAATCCCCCCCCAAATTACGCTAATCTATTCTGTTCTAATGAGGTTCTGCAATTCTTGCTGACAAATTCAGCCAATAACATCAGAACATGATTTCACTCTATTTTTTAAAAGGAGAGTTCTTCTCTAACTGAGCTCAGGGCCTCAAAGTGACAAAGCGTTTTCCTTCCAATATCGAGGTTCTCTGCCAAACTTTTAAAATGTTATTAGAAACTGGGGGAGGGGGTTAAGAGCTGTGCAGCATGCGGAGCGTGGAGGGATGTCTGGCAGAGTGACAAGGGACTGTTTTGGCTCCGAGCGCCCCAGACGTCCTCAGAGGTGAGTCTCTTGTGACTCCGCGGGCCGGTGGGTGTATCAGTGACAGGCGGAGGCTGAGTTCAGAGAACGGGTCGATGGCTTTGTGGCACGGAGCGAGAACGATCGTGTTGAACAGAAGCAACACAAAAAGTAGATGCTTGTGGATCTGAAGAGGAGGATGACGTCAAGCCCAGAGGTGAATAAAGAGATCCACCTGGACCCAAACGAGCACCCAGGAATTTTGTCACGTTAGCAGTTAGCAGTAGCTTCAGTCCCAAACTGAAGAGCTGCTCAGAGCCACTTGAACATGTGTTGTGGGAGAATAAAAACTGAGCATGTGAGCATATTTTGGAGCAAATGGAGCCCCATGCGTGAGACTAACCTGGACAGGAAATGCAACACCGAGGCCATTGAAAAAGGACATGAGAGGCTGTACATCTGCAGGAAGCGGAGGTCTTTCAGTGTTTTACGGAATGCAGTGTGCTTTTTGTTTGCCATCTGTCTGGGCAGCAGCATCAGAGACTAAAAAAAACAACCTAACTTTGGTCCTTCTTCAGAGAAAAAGACCTGACAAATGACACAGATCTGAGGACTGGGACTGAGCTTTAGCCCCCATAAAGACCACCGGCCCCATCAGGGTTAGTGATTACAACACAAAAAGGCCCCACATGCACATAGGCACACAGGGACTGCAGTCAGTAAGCGGGGAAATGGAC
This sequence comes from Menidia beryllina, assembly GCA_013363375.1. NCBI lineage: Eukaryota > Metazoa > Chordata > Actinopteri > Atheriniformes > Atherinopsidae > Menidia > Menidia beryllina. Next base: position 10,090,779 of record JABUIW010000162.1, on the reverse strand, counting down.
CCTCCCAGGCTGTGATGAAGCTATTGCTGTTGGCAGCTGTGCTGGAGGGCCCGCGCTGACACCTGCTATCCATCTCCCCCCGTCCGTTTCCTCTGGGAGCAGCGGCCGAAATGAGCTGACAGGAACACCTGGCAGACTCTATTCAGCTTTCTCCTCAGATATTGACCGCTGCCTCAGAGGTAATGAGGCAGGCAGTGGAAGTGGACGGCAGAGCAAATTACCCTCAAAGACTTTTTGTCTTTAGCTTTCTCAGTTAAGATCTTACAGCCACCTTTCAAAACCCCCGTGAGTGCACGTTTCCTGATATGAGATGATGAGCTGCAGAGGGAGAGATTCAGCCATACCCAGTCCGCTGAGGGACAGATATTTGGAGATATGTCCGACCTGAAGGAGACCTCAGGGCTGATCCAGGACCCACAGGAGAGACGGGATCCCTGAGCCGGCTTCGGAATGACTCAGAAAGAGACGGAGGAGGTGAACGGGGACAGAGAGGTCTGGAGATCTTTGCCAGAAACCAGATAATGAAGAGCTTATGAGTGGTATTTATTAAGCACTGGCTCACAGGGATACCTCAGTCGTCCTCCAGTTGTAGTTACTTGAACTTCGACCTTTAATACGCTGACTGAGGCCCTCAGAGTTTGAGATGTACATTCACAGAGCGAGATCCCCAAACAATGAATGAATTGATGACTTTTGCAGGATTGACAACCAGCAGCTTCTCTGAGATTACTGCAGATGTGTTTTCTGCTTGCATTAACACACATCTGGATGCTCCAGAGCAGCACACATCTGCCATCAGGTGCTCCGACCAGCTGAAGATCAGACAGCTGAGCACTTTTGACTGGCTGCTTCTCGATCAGCGGCAGTATGTTGGTGTGCATAATGACATCTTTTTATGCAATTGTCTCAAAAGGCTGGTCAGGATCAGTTGCACCTTCTTTCTTTTTCCGTAAATACGCATTGTTTTACTGCTGCAACTGCCTTGAACAGAGCTGTGGAGGAGCTGTTGCTGCCTTGAGCTGAGCTGTGGAGGAGCTGTTTGCTGCTGCAACTGCCTTGAACAGAGCTGTGGAGGAGCTTTATGCTACTGGTGCTACTGTGAGTTTATTTTCTTCCTAAGGAGGCTACAAAATGACCACAACTCGCAATAAGGGTGGAAACAAAGTAAGCAACACAGAGGAAGCTGAATATGTGACAATGGAGGCAGTTAAGCTTATGCTGGAGCAACAAAAGGATCATTATGAGGAGCTGTTGAAGAGGCAGGAGAAGACCTTCAGTGGCTTTTGTCAAATGATCCTGGACTCTGTGAACAAAAGGGTGGATTCACTTGTGGGAGAGGTGCAGGAAATTAAAGTGAGTTTAAATTACTCACAGAAAGACATTGATGACGTAAAAAAGCAAACACAAATTCATAAGACTGACTTGGAAGTAGTGAACAAGGAGCTAAAGAATTTTAAGTCTGAAATGTCTGTGAATGCCTGTGATGAACAAATAGACTACTTGGAGAATCAGTCTAGGAGAAACAACATTGTGATCACAGGACTGGGTCCAGATAAGCCTGAGGAGACCTGGGAGGACACTGAAATCAAAGTAAAAAAGTTATTCACTGAACAACTGAAAATGGAGGCCCCAGTAGAGATTGAGCGTGCTCACAGAAATGGAAGGTTCAGGGGTGAAAATGATAGACCCAGATCCATAGTGGTAAAACTGCTGCGCTTTAAAGAAAAACAGCTGATCATGGCGCGAGCAAGAGCTCAGCTGAAAAACTCCTCCATATACATTAATGAGGACTTTTCAGAGAGAGTGAGGAAGAAGAGAGCAGAGTTGTTACCTGCTCTAAGAGAGGCAAGAGCGAGAGGTGACTATGCAGTCATCAGTTATGATCGCTTGATTGTTAAACCCAAAAGCAGGGATTGAAGGTGGAAACATGCAATATGATGGCATCACATTGTTAACTATGCTATAGCGTACCTCAAACAAACTCATGGATCTAAATCTACCTAAAAAGGTATGAGAATTGCTCATATTAATGTTAGGAGCTTAAGAAACAAAGTACATGAATTATACAGTTATATTCATAAGGAAAGGATAAATATTATGGCTGTATCTGAGAGCCATTTGGATCAGACAGTTGTTGATAATTGTGTGGCAATATCTGACTACAATATTTATAGATGTGATCGGAATCTCTTCGGAGGTGGAGTTGCTTTTTACATACAAAGCCAAATCCCTGCTAAGATTAAGACAGACCTAATGGCTCCTACTGTTGAATGTTTATGCTTAGAAGTACATATTCCTTTTTGTCGGCCAATTATTGTTGGATGCATCTATAGGCCGCCAAATTCGAGTGCACTGTATGTTGATGAAATGTGATCTATTCTATCAAACATGTCTAATTTGGGTTATGAGATGTATGTGTTGGCAGATTGTAATATTGACTGGCTCTCAAAAACTTGTCATCTTAAGAAAAAGCTAAAAAGTGCATTAAGAATCTGTAATCTTAAACAGCTTGTCAAACAACCAACTAGAATATTCTGTAATGAATCTGGGCATATGTCCTCAACATGCATTGATCACATATTCACAAACTATAGCTCTAGTTGCTCTCAAGTAGTTTCTGTTCCAGTTGGTTTTTCAGATCACAATATAGTGGCGTTAGCCAGAAAAGGTAAAGCGCCTAAGAGTGGGCCAAAAATAATACTTAGAAGAAGCTATAAAAATTTTAAGGTGGAGGAATTCATCAGTGATTTGGAGGAGATAGATTGGAACCTTGTGCTATGTACAATAGATGTGGATATGGCTGTTAAAGTATTCAGTGATTTGTTTCTCTCAGTAGTAAATAAGCATGCACCACTTAAGAAGTTTACAGCAAGAGCAAACAAAGCCCCATGGATTGATGATGAGCTCAGACAGAGCATGGCACATAGAGACTCCCTGAAAAATGAAGCCTGTGTTCTAGGCAAAGTGGCATTTCCTGTGAAATGGAAAGCTTATTGTAAAGAGAGAAATAAGGTGACTACGCTCAATAGAAAGAAAAAAAGGGATTATTATAGAAAGTTGATAGACCAAAAGAAAAATGATGGTAAACAACTGTGGAATACCTTGAATGAGTTAATGGGCAGAAGCAAAATTAAGACATCAGCATTTTTAGAAGTGAATGGACTTTTTTTAACGAAAGGTAAAGATATCGCTGACCATTTTGGTAAATATTATCATGATAAAATATATAAGTTAATGAACGATACAAAGTGTTATAGCAATCTGGGCACTTCATCTCAAATAATCAATGATTTGATTGTTAAGAATAAAAACTGTCATTTCACATTTCAATTGTTAAGCACAGAGAAAGTTAAAAGTTTGCTTCTTAGTTTACATGAAAACAAACCATCAGGAATGGATGAGATTGATGGCAGTTTACTGAAAATGGCTGCAAGTGTGATAGCTTCACCAGTCTGCCATTTGTTTAATCTAAGCTTGACAGAAGGGGTCTTCCCTCAAATGTGGAAATCTGCTAAAATACTTCCTCTTTCAAAAACTACCAATGTTAGCCTCTCTGCAGTCAATAGTAGGCCCATTAGTATTCTGCCTATACTTAGTAAATTGCTGGAAAGGGTTGTTTTTGGACAGATTTCAACATATTTAAACTGTAATAAATTGATTTTTGAATCACAGCATGCATATAAGGAAAATCACTCAACATGTACAGCCCTTACAGAAATGACAGAGAATTGGTTGACTAGCATAGACAAAAAACTGATAGTTGGTGCAGTGTTTTTGGATTTTGGTGCTGCATTTGATTTAGTACATCATCAAATGTTACTTGAAAAGTTATCGCCATACAGATTTGGTGCCACTCCTCTGAAATGGATACAAAACTATTTAACATCTAGATCACAATGTGTGTTTTTTAATGGAAGCTTTTCATCACCTCAACAAATGCAGTGTGGTGTACCACAAGGCAGTTGCCTAGGACCATTGCTATTCTCAATTTTTATTAATGACATGCCATTTGTCTTAAAAAGGTGCAACATAACTCAGTACGCAGATGATTCTACACTTTATTTTGCAGCAACAAATATATCAGAGTTAAAAGAAACACTGCAGTTGGATTTGCAGGTGCTTCTTGCCTGGATTAATGAGAACAGACTAACCTTGAATGTTTCAAAGACAAAGTGTATGTTATTTAAAGGTAGGCATAAAAAATGTGATGATAAACTTGACATTGTGCTGGATATAGAACAGGATATGGATATAGAACAGGTTCAAGAGGTGAAACTCCTTGGAGTAACATTTGATGAGCAGCTATCCTGGGAAAAACATGTAGATACGGTGGTGAAAAATATGGGAAGAAATATGTCTTGTATTAAAAGATTTAGATCTTTCATGACCTCAGCCTCTAGAATTTTGGTAATTAAATCATTAGTGCTTTCTCACCTGGACTACTGCTCTGTGGTGTGGTCAGGTACGGCTCAAAAACATCTGGCTAAACTACAAACTGCACAGAACAGAGCGGCCAGGCTGGCACTGGGACTGCCCTGTGTGTGGACTCAGAGTTCAGTTGAGCTGCATGTGCGTCTGTCGTGGCTCAGAGTAGAGGAGAGGCTGAAATGTAATATTTTGTGTTTCCTGAGGAATATTATTGTTTGTGGAAAACCTTCTCTTTTGTTTAGCTTTTTACATTATGTGAGAAATGAGCACAATTATTCAACCAGGCAGGCAACTTCTGGTCATTTGACTCGACCCATTCCGAGAACAGAAGCAGTGTGCAGGTCTGTGCTGTTCAGAGCTGAGACCCTGTGGAACAAACTGCCTCATAACATATTGACCTCTAATACGAAAGGTGCATTTAAAAGACTTCTAAAAAAATATTTTGTTGAAAGCCGTAATTCATGAATATTTGTGTACAGATTATAATGTAAGGTGAAATTATTTGAAATGTATAATTGTTCTTATGATGTTATCATTTAATATGTTTTGTGTATCTATATAATTTTAAAAGGACCCCAGGAAGAGTAGCTGTCAAATTACTGACAGCTAATGGGGATCCAAATAAATAAACAATAAACAATAAACGTCTGACCAAAATACTGTCAGGTGATTGGGATATTTCCCATTTGGGATGGGTGAATTCGGCTTTTTCTCAGCATTGTTTTCAGGACTGACTGGTTTTTTGACAGCTGTAAAGTTCTGCTGGTGGCTTAAACCTTTCTGCTTCAGAAAAAAGACCTCCCCTGCAGCACATGTGGCTCCATCCTGCTCCTTTGCTCTTCAAGATTCACAGATATAGGAATGCTAAGTGTACTGTTGTCTGTTATGTTTACTGCTAATTAAATGTGCAGATATCAAAAGCTGCATTTGTGATGCGGCATGGCTCAGCTGCTCGAACATGCTCTCTGTACTCAGAGGCTTTCAGGGGTTCATGGAGGTTTTTCCATCCATCTGTGCTCAAATAAATGCAAGCAAAATTGTTCAGTTGTATGAGAATGTGAGATCAGACAGAATTCAATATAAAGTGTTCCACCTTTCGGCTTCCTACCCTCTACCCTGTTCCACAAATATCTGCAACTCTCAGCACAGAGCATGCATCAAGGAGGGTTTCAACTAAATGTCTTTACTACTGGTTGTTTTCCATGAAAAGTGCTTTCTCTGAGGTTTTCATCGATTACTTTGTATTCTGCTGTGATTGAGACTTTCATCATAGCTTCAATGGGACTGAAAGCACGGAGATGATGAGACCGTTTGGTTAATAAATGTCTTTATTTGGCTTTGAGAGGAATATCACTGCATGAGACAGCAGCACGCACAGTCACAGTTGTATAATAGAAGAATCTTGAAAGTGTCAGCACTCCTCCGTCTCCCCGGGTACAAGTGAGATGTGGAAACATGTTTCATTTTAACTTTCATTCATGGTTAAGGCATTTTTTGTATACATTTTTTTTATTATCATTATTATTGTACACACAACAAGCAAAACAAGTTTATCCCATCCAGCAGATATTCAAGCTCCAAGTATCAGGCCATGCATTCATGCCCGTCGTTTGATTCATTTGTCAAAAAAAGAAAGGCAGGAACAGGGAGCAGGGGGTGACATGATGGGAGGAAAAGCTATTTTAAATGATCCAGGGCAAAGATACTGAAGGTTATGGGGAAAATAGCCCTTATATGCAACTCTTTACTGTGTACTGACCACAAATCACACCCCACCCTCACATTATTTCCTGTGTCTAGCCAAAAGAAATAAAAAACTAAGCACCTCCTTCTTTATGTGAGAGAAACTAAATACGTGAATAGGGACAAATTTTCACATGAGAGCTCAATTCTTTGACAAATGAATCAATCAAAGGGAGGGACTGATTATATTCCCAAAATATATCGAGCAGCAATTTGATCTCTACATTATTCTCCTCACTCACTCCTCAGTGACATCTGTAAATGCCGCGCGTCCCCAAACGCACCGCGGCGTGCAGTTTCTCTGAGCTCCTTTTTGCTTTTTATTGCCGTGCTGAAATGGCAAAAGAGAAAGAAAAAAAACAAAAACAGGTGGGATGAAATGTCAAACCAGCTGGAGTGGAGGCGCCCGGGCGGCGGGTGGCGAGCGCCCGCCGTGCTGGACCTCCAGCTCGCCGAGGAGCGGCCCCACCTCAATGGCCTCCCGTTTCAGAAGCCGGGCGGCGTCCGGAAAAGGAGCAACCTGCTTACAGGACTCCCCAACTTTTACACGTAAAAATCAGTTAGCACCGTAAAAGTCGGACCGGCTGTTGTGTCATGCTTTGTGTGCGTAATCTTGAGAAAGTCTGTGTGCTCACAATATCGTGACCCTCGAAGGGGGGGGTTTGGACGCTGATGGCACCTGTGTCATTGCTCGGACGCTTGACCGCACCGGCAGAGGAGGAGCTTTAAGCTCCTCTGCCCTTCTCTAAAGCTCCCTCTCTGGCCTTTTGGCCTTTCGCCGTCGGCACCGGCCGACTGGAGTGTGCAGGTGTGTGTGTGCGTGTGTGTGTGTGTGTGAGACACTGAGACAATGCGAGCGGGATCCAGGTTTCAGAGGTGATCGGTGGGATGTGGAATGACTTATTGATGGTGACGGGGACGATGAGGATGGCAGAAGCAGCTTAGCTCTTGCTGGTCTTCCCGGCAGGGCTCTCCTTCTCCTTCTTGTCTTCCTTCTTGTCCTCCTTCTTCTCCTTCTCTTCCTTCTCCTTTGGCTTCTCCTCCTGCTCCTCCTCCTCCTCTTCCTCCTCCTCCTCCTCCTCTCCCTCGCCCTCCTCCTGGTCGTCTCCCTCCTCCTCTTCGCCCTCCTCTTCCTCTTCCTCCTTCTCCTCCTCCTCTCCCTCCTCTTCCTCCTCCTCAGGCTTGGACTTCCTGTATGAGCCCAGGGTGTAGGTGCGGGCTGACATGTAGGAGAAGCCCGGGTAGCCAGACTGGACCATGGCTCCGCCCACAGAGCTGAGACGGCACTCCTCGCCTTCCAGCAGCTTCCTGCACAGTGAAAAAAAGCAGAGATTAAGGCATGAAAACTCCTCTTAGTCAAAAATTTTCTTGCTTTTCTCTTCATAAAAGCAACCGCTTGTCACGGAGATGGACGTGACAGTGGCCCCAATGTGGGATTTCGGTCCAATTTTAGCTTGATCTCAAACTTTGTGGGTTATGACAGAGGACGGGATCCTACGGGAATCATGCCGTGACAAAGGAATCGTCTAAAAAAAGTGGGCCAGCAGGTCCCCCACAAGAGCTCTGCTCTGGAAATCCACAAAAATAAAGAACATTGGGCCAGATATGGAGGTAGCTACATCAAAACCCTGCAACCCATGGTCAACACTAACCCCCTGCTTCGTATTCAGGGGGATGGATTTTTCCAAAAAAGGACATTTTGAAGCTTGAATTGGAATTACACATCAAAACAGCGTCAGACATCCTCCGGCCGTCTGCGCCCTCACTGACCTGTAAGCGGCGATCTCGATGTCCAGCGCCATCTTGACGTTCAGCAGGTCTTGGTATTCCCGCAGGTGACGGGACATCTCCCCCTTGGTGCTGCGCAGGGCAGCCTCCAGCTGCTGGATGGTGTCCTACAAGAGCAAAAAAGCGGATGCTGAACATCTCTCTGGACTAGCCCCGACGAAAAATGGCTCTCGGGTCGCGCGCTCTTACCTGCATCTCGCCGACCTCGTTGTTGTGGCGATCCTCCATCTCGGCGATCTGCCTCTCCAGGGCCTCGTTGTGGCCCCGGAGGGACTCGATCTCCAGGGTGCGGGCCTGCACCTGCCGGCGGTACTCGCTCAGCTCCTCTTTGGAGTGCTTGATGGCGTCCTGGTTGCGGGCGGCGGCCTCGCTGACCGAGGCGAACTTGGAGCGGTACCACTCCTCGGCCTGGCCCTGGTTCCGGGCCGACAGGTTCTCGTACTGGGCCCGGATGTCTTTCAGGGCGGCGGCCAGGTCCGGTTTGCTCATGTCCATCTCCACTGACACCTGGATGCGGGAAAGCTCTCTTTACCAGGGCAGCGCACGCATGGCCGACCCCTGAGGGCCTTAAACCGATCACTTTACTGCGTGTTTGCATGCAGTGAAATGAACATTTAGAGTCATTAAAACAAAGTTCCTCTGAATTCGTGTTTAGATGGGCGACTGAACAGGTGAGCCTGATTAAAGCATCTTTATCCGAGTCATTTAATGAGTAATAACCCTAAAAATAGCTGTCTCCTAGCGTGAATTGGAGCAGATTGGCATATGCTAAATGCATGAGGTGAGCTGCTGCTGCAGGACTGAGGGGGGGGGTTTGCTGACTCAGGCTCCTCTGCTGCAGAACGCTGAGGTCAACACCTGGCACGGCAATAATAATCCCTGCAGGCAAGCACAGAGGCCCCGGAGAAATCTACCCGGCAGCCACTGGAGTGATTTTAAAAGGATCTGAGGGGCAGCTGCTGAGACAAATCCAGAGTTATAACTCTTCATAGTTTTATGTATGTGTGTGTGTGAATTAATCGGTGATGTTTGTGTGTTTTGCTCGCTTAAGATAACCACGAGGTAGATATTTTTCCTGCGTCGTGAGCATTTGAAAGGCTTGAAAAGTTACGGTACCTGGACAGAATCTTTCGACTTGTGATTTAGGAGGACCACACCCCTGGATTACGGTCTGCGCAAATTCACCGCATTCCTCCCCCCCCTCCCCCTCCCCTCTGCCCTTCCCAGACACCTTTTTTTACGATTAAAAATTATGGCAGAGCACTATCCCAACTTTTATGGGAAAGCACCGCCTGGGAGCAGCAAAAACCAGGCTCTGGGACCAGGCTCTGACACAACTCACACACCTGAATCAAACCGTAATGGAACATTTTCAACAAAACCGGATCAGGAATTAAACGCTTAAACATTTTGGTTTGGAAGGACGCGTGACGCAGCGCTGCAGGACCCCCGCCGGAGGGTGGAAGAGGGAGGGAGGGGGGGGTGGACAGCGCGCGGTGCTGAAACGGAACTGCAGTGCCATCAATTTTCCAGTGCGCAGTGTTAGTTTTCTCAGCATGACGCATCAGGATCGGCCGGGGCTCACAGGAGCTGGCCAAAGTAGGAAAACAGAATCTGACGCCACAATAAGTCACAGGGAAAGTAAAAAATGGTCGGTAAAAACTGAATGATGAAACTCATGTTTGAACTTTTGTGTTTCCCTGAAAACCTCTCAAACCTGAGCGCTTATCTGGCGCGTGTGTGCGTTCTTTGGACTACTTTGACCCCCCCCAGCCCCCCGTGCATCCAGAGCCGGTGTACCTGCGTGGCCTGCAGCGACGTCTGCAGCTCCTGCAGCTCCTCCTCGTGCACTTTCCTGAGGAAGGCGATCTCGTCCAGCAGGGACTCCACTTTCTTCTCCAGCTCCAGGCGCGCCAGCGTGGCATCGTCCACGTCCTTCCGGTAGCCCTTCAACGCGCTCTCCGCCTCCTCGCGCATCCGGCTCTCCTCTTCCAGCTTCTCCCGAACGCGCTCCAGCGCCTCGTTCATCTGCACGCAGTCCAGGTGCATCTGGCTCTTCTCGTGCGTCAGCTCCTCCACGCGGGCGCGCAGCTCGCGGATCTCCTGCTCGTAGAGCTCGTGCAGGCGCGACGGCTCGTTGTGGCGCTGGCGGAGCAGCGTGACCTCGGCCTCCAGGACCTTGTTCTGCTGCTCCAGGTTGTGCACCTTCTCGATGAAGGACACGAAGCGGTCGTTGAGGCCCTGCAGCTGCTCCTTCTCGTTGGTGCGGATGATCTTGAGCTCGTTGGTGACGGCCGTGGACTGGGTCAGGTCCATGGCGGAGTCCGGCATGGAGGAGAAGACGCGGCCGGCGGCCGCCGTCCTGCGGTAGGCGGCGGAGGAGGAGGAGGAGGACATCAGGGAGGGGGGGCCGTAGGTGGAGCGGTGGCCGCCGCTGCGGTACCCCGCCGAGTGCAGGCGGGACGGGCTGCCGCCCAGAGCCACGCGCCCGGAGCGCGGGGCGTCCCCGAAGATCTTCCGGTAGGAGCTGCTGCTGTAGATGTCGCTGGAGTAACTCATGGTGTCCTGAACCCGGGCGGGGATCCGACCTCTGCGTGAAAACGGGAGAGAGAAAGAGAGAAAGAGGGGAAAGAAGAGTGCGTGGAGTCCAGGAGGGTGTGAGGGTGAGTGTGTGCGTGAGAGGAGGAGAAAGTGAGATGCGAGTGATGTCTGGCCAGGACAGGTGCTTTTATAGGGAGGGCGCCGCGGCGCATCATCTGACGCAGGGACGGCTGAGGATGGAGGGGGGGGGGGGGGGGGGGGACCCTGCAAGCCCAGGCAGAAACCCTCAATCCCCCACCCCACACACCCCCAGCCTCTGGGGAGACACGAACTCACTCATGCAGCTCATCTTTTCTCTCCAGCAACTTGAGAATACACCCAAAACCAAAACAAAAAAACTCTAAACGACTAACACATGTTAAACGGAGGAGGAGGGGGGCGGGGGGGTCTTTTATTCTTATTTAGTTTTCAGGTAAAAACGCATCACGGTGGTCTCACGTCTGAAGACAACCCACGCGCGTTATCGCCTTGTCCTGCTGTCTCGTGTCCCCTCGGCCTGGGGTGGGGGGGGTAGATGCCCTGTGTCATTGCAGTTTTTTCTTTGCTGTCCCAGCAGAATGGCAACCCAGATCGATGTGAGGAGCCGCGCGCCAGAGCGCTCTGCAGTCCAATCCCACCCCCCCAAACACACACACACACACACACACACACACACCCACCCCCCCCCCCACACACACACACCCACACACACCCCCCCCCCCCCCCCCCCTCCTTCAGCGCCGCATTATCGACGTGCGGGGTGAGACTCATTTGTCCGATCAATAAATCACTAACACACTCCACGTTATTCATGCTTATCCCAACAGTTAGTGTCTCCATCACTGACCGCGTGTCCCAGCCTCAGGTGGAGTCATCAAACGCCCCAATCACGGGGGAAAAAAAGTTTATCTAAAAGTTTCAAGGAGGGAATAATCTTTTTTGTTTTAAAAACAGAGTGAGGGGAGAAGCCTTCGCTGGCCTTGGTGCTGCTCCTGTCTGGAAGCAGGAGACGGGCTACGCCCCTGTGGGGTGGAGGACAGCCCCCCCCTCCGGGGGGAGGGAGGGAGGGAGGGGGGGAGACTGCAGCCTCACCACCGCACAAGGCGTCTTCAGAGCTGTAGGACACAGCAGAGGCCAAAACCTGCAGTACAGCTGGACCCACTGAGGAGGAAGCCTGGCTTTCTCTTCAGCTCTGGGTGCGTCCATACCGGAACTGAAGCCGTGAAGGGCTCACAGAGGGTGGACTCCCTTTGGGTACCACTACACCAAAGGGAAGTGCCCAAAGGGGGGCAGGAGTCCAGGCAATGAACGGAAAAACGTGGGTTTAAAAAAAGCTAAATACAGCCTAGTGTGACTTGATATTATTATTTATGAGCAATTTTAATCTTCGGCACAATCTGAAAACTCTTTAAGGAAAGTTTTTGAACGCCTCGTGATGATACTGAGGCCACAATCCACACACTGGACTGAAAATAAGCAGCATTCATGCTGATGGAGTGATGAGTCAGCGTTCTTTCACCTCTTGTAAACAGCTTCTTTGCCCACCCGTCCTCCACCCGTTAGAGGTTTTCTCAAACGCCTGAAGGCTGAGCTTCCCTGTTGGTGCAAAAACACTGCAGAGTTCCACATAAACCGGCATCCAGACTCATGGAGGCGTACGGCTACAGCCTGCTGGGGGCACTGTGGCCTCAGTGATGTCCAACTGTCCACCAGAGCGGATGCTTTGAGGGCTGAGCCGTTTCACTCAAAGCCAAATGAAAATAACACGACTGCAGCTCAGTTGGGCTCCAAAACTAAACAGAAAAGATCACAAGTTTAGCCAAAAATGATCCAGATTAAGTTCAATCCTGCCCATTTCCTCATGTGTGTGTTTTTCAACAGAGATTATGACGATGATGATGAAAACAGACTAAGAATGTCTGATTTCTACCAGTGACGTAAGCTGCAGCTCTTCAGCTTCACAAACCCACTTTTAGCTCAATTTGTTAATTCCTTACCTCACAGACACACCAAAGATACACTCAGTGGCATTAAAGTGACAATTACGACCAATGAAAACTAAACTGGGCTCGCTTGATTAGCAAGAACTTGGCTTTTTTTTTTTGTTTTTTGTGTTTATTACATGTGGGCTGTGGTCCCTGTTTTGAACCTCTGGGGTTAGGACTGAGGGCCTCTCTGTGTGGAGTTTGCATTTGAGTCAACGTGAGCATTGTGTGGTTGCTTGTCTCTGTGTGACCTTCATCTGTTGAAGATCTACTCACAGGTCTTTGCATGGGATTACATATTCAGTGGAAACCCCGGCAAACTGCTGACTTACAGTGGTTCACCTCTGCATTCCCAGCAGCATCCTCCCCCCATCCTCTGATCGCTCCACCTTCACCTCCAACCCCCCAAAAGAGGGCGCTGTCCCTCCAGAAAAAAGACAGAGAAAAAGCATCCGGGGTTTGTGGAATTGGCAAGCGGTGAAGGAAAAACACGGGGCATGTGCTTGTGGAGCCACGCCAAGTAATAAACCCTCCTAATGTGTCATGGTGCGAATGAGCTCAAGCAAATAATGATAGCTGCTTGTTTCATTCACCCCCCCCACACAAGCTTGTTTTGACGCGCGGAGAGAGAGTCGGAGGAACCGAGCCATCAATCACTCCGTCTCTTCATCCTGTGGGTTTCCTGCTGGCAAAATGTCGGCCCCAAAACAGAGCCAGCAGCTATGTTTCACAGCCACACTTTGATAAAAGTGGCTGCCTGAAACTCAACAAGGACAAAAGCCTATCGGGCATCTAAATGAGGTGTTTGTGCAAGCATTAACATGAGTGGAAAGAGTTGTCGGATTGAATCACTAAAGTCAGAAAATACATTTTGCAAAGATAATATTTCAAGGCTTTGTATGATGTGGACAGCTGGGAGCTCCACACAGCAGCATTTGGATGATAAAAGGTCTCTTTCTTTGCTCACTTCACCATAGAGATGTGGTTTACATTTAGATAACAACCTTCCACAACTTATTTGTTTCTGTGTGACAACGGCAACACAATTTGCTGTTGATCAAGCAGAAAATCGCAGGAGATGAAACGAAGGCCTTGCAGAAAGATGCTAATCCGAAGACTTGACTGCAGATTGTGGTATACAGTGGACTACCTGTCCAGGATCTGGTTTTGAAGATCTCTCTGTGAATGCTGCTGCTCACTCTCCTCCATGACAATACTATTTCTGTCACGCCCTGGGGATTTTTTGGTGTTTTGTCCTGACTCCATGGTTGTCATGTCATTTCCTGTTTTAATTTGAAAACTACTACTCTTACTGAGCTGAACCAAACTATAGTAAATCCTTGCCTTGCGCTTTGAACCTGTTTATTCCTCGTAAGAGTGATTTTGATTTCGTACTTTGTAACTTTTGTCATCCTCTTTCAAGAGTGAGTTTATTTAGTACTTTGTTCATAGCTTTGTCTGTCTCGTTTTCGAGAGTTATATTATTATTATTTTGTTCTTTGCCTTGTCTTCCACTCCATGGGAGTGCGCTTTTGTTTAATTAAAGTTTTTGCCAAAGATCTCTGCATCTGAGTCCTGCCTTGAGTTCCATTTCTGATATAGTTTTCTACTGTTTTCTCTTTCTTAACACTGAAAAAGTCCCCTGAGTCCTATTCTCTCCCTCTCTCTTGTTTTGGTCTATCCCTGAAAACAAAAACAAAAAAACATGGGCATTGTGTGGTTAGATTAGCTTAAAAAAAATTACTTTCACACGACTCAACTACAGGCTAGTTATGGTCTAATTTGCCAAAAACCTACTATATGAAATAGTTCTGAAGATATTTACTTTTACACATACCTGACAAGAGGACAGCAGAGCAGGCTAATGACAGGCTACTGTTTGCATTCACTTCAATTCATTATGCTAAGCTAAGCTATCGTTCCATGCTAAGTCTGTACAAGTTGCTTTTCAACTAAATGTCAACACTTGCAAATCATCAAATACAGTTCATTGTAAACTAATGTCAATGTCTTACCCTTTCCAACTCTAATAAAGGAGCAATTTTTGTCTAGAGGACAAAGTCATGGAGCCACAGACTAATCAGATTTTGATCAGTCTGCTAATGCTAACAAGCCCATTGGAAACTCTGGTGGCCCTGCTACCCCCAGCCCCCCCGATAGAGACGCCCCTGCTTAAATGTATAAAGAACAGAGAAATTGTACAAAAAATATTGCCTGCTAACCTTTTTTTTATAGTGTGTCACATTTTTCCATGTAAGCAACAGACAAAATGGCATCTTTAAGGGTGAGAGGGACATCGTAAAGGGAATTTAAATTCAGTATTAAAATTCCTTCAAATTAAATATCAAATTACATTTCGTAAAGATAAAACATTAGTTATAAAAGATCTCTACTTGTTATCCTCTGGATCCCAGAATGCATTTCAGATTCTGGGATCCAGGGCAGAGCCCTCTGTTAACAGTGTTAAAATATCGGATTAGACGATGTCTCCAGTCTGTATATTTCACTCATGCACAATGACAAAAGTACACACATATAACCAACTCATTAATTTGATAAAAAAAAAAGCAAAGAAGAAGACGAGGGGGGCGCTCGTGGTGGGTCTTTTTGGGCTCACTTTGTGAACTGTAGATGGTGAGCCTCTATATCACCAGATAAAAAAAACAGGTTGACGAGAATAAAAGGATAGCTCAAATTATTTTAAATCTCTTCACCAGCTTGCTAGTGTCCCCCCCGCCCAAACAATCACTGTATTCTGACTTTAGCTCAATCTAATGATCTCCCCACAGGGCCACACACACTCTTCACCAGCGTAAACAGCCATCTGATTAATGCACGCGTTAATCATTTTATGGTGCTAAATTTATCCCTTTTGTGGCATCCGAACTCTCTGAAATCTCAGCGGAGGCTGAAGCAAAAAGCTCTCGGCTCCTTTGAAACAGCCTCTCCTTTGCAGCTTTGATATGCCAGGTGTTGCTCGCCAGCAGGAAGTGAGCGGCTTCTGCCTCCCTTCACGTCCACCGCGGGCCACTCGGCTCATTGGCGTTTGTTCTGTGGCGGACGCACTGATCTCTTCTCTCTTCTCTTTTGCCTCTCCTCTCTTTTCCCCTGACAGCCCTCCTTCCCTCACGCAGAGATCTCCATCTGTTTGCGAATGCGCGCACGCTCTCCGCCGGCCCTCCTTGATCTGAGCCTGGGTGGGGGATGATCGTGTGAAGTCACTGTCACTCAGTTTTCAATCTGTGCTGCGTTCTTTCTCTACTACGCAAACCTCCGCTGAAGCGTTGGAATCAAAGCACGCTGCTGAGGTGGAAATTTAGTCACTTAATAGAGGATGTTGGCAAACAACTTGAGACAAAAAGTGCTTTGGTTTTTTTTTTCCCCCCCGAACACAAACAGAGCATCGTTTCAGTGTGGAACACACAGCTAATGCTCACAGTCTTCCAGCTATCTGGCAGCACCCAATGAGAAATAATGACGGGGCTGTGGTCCGAGGGGCTTCATAAATGGGCTTGATTCAGCGAGGTCCCTGGCTGCATTCGGAAATGTGACCCGAACCATTGCACGAGGAGGAATCCAAGCATACACCAGCAGAAGCCAGTCCCAGTTTTTTTGTGTGGCCATGAAGGGGGCATCGTGTCCCGGGAGTAAGGCGCTGATTCCCTTCTGCTTCCTGATTCTAACTTCAGACAGTGTAATGTCATATACGCACAGAAGGCTCGCGTTCCACCGGCTCCGACGAGTTCAGTTCATTTCGTTTCTTGGGTGTCCCCATTGGTGACCTCTGACCCCCTGTTCCCTCTCTGTCAGCCTGCTGCTCTTAAAGCTGAGCAGAGAGCCTGGATGTCTGCCTGATATCATCCTCGGGAGTGGTGAACTCACGTTTCCCATGACGATCGAGAAAAAATAAATGGTTTAACCCTCTTTCACCTTTGTCTCTACTTAGCTCCTGTTCTGCATCCTAGAAGTCTCTTCTTCAGCTGTAACTGTTTGATTCTTCAAGTTTGTATTAAGGCTGATAAGAGGTAAAGGTTTGGATAATTTCCTCCCAAATGCAGCACTAGAGCACTAATTATCTCACACATCTGCATCTCTGGACACAGTAAATCAGGGAATCCTGTGGTCTGTGTTACCTGAAACGTCAGGCAGGGCACCCTTTGGGTTTATTTCAGACTTTGCAACCTCCTCAGAGTCCTACGCGACTCCTCTACAACTCAACAAAACCCCTTCTGCTCCAGGACGTCAACTCCAATCGTCTTGAGATGGAGATGCAACATAAAAGATGGAATGATGTAGAGGCAGGGGTGTGTTTAGCATTTGTCACAAGTGGGATTGAGTGTGTCTGGATTTGTCCTGGATATGTGTGTGTGTGTGTGTGTGTGGGTGTGGCTGGGTTTTGGATGATTGCCTGATAAATATCACCTGTGTCTGCTTGTGGTTCTTGTTTTGTTGTTTGATACAGAGAGGGTAGATGTAAGGTGTCGATACTTTCTGTTGACCTCTGAAGCTATTTTTCCCATCTTGTCCATCAAGTCCATTACCAATTATGTCACAAAGTGTGTTATACTTGGATAGTCTAAATACACACCTTCAAGCAGTAATGGATTCAAGTTTCCTCCTTGGACTCGCCTCAGACAGAGCCCTATGTCCTCCCCTCAATGATTTAATTTGGTTCCGATCGTCACACTACAAATGAGGTTTGCTGCATGTCGAGCTGTTAGAGGCTCTGATATTGTTGGGAACATTTTTATGTGCTCAACAGAAAACAACAGACGGTAGCAACTGGCACAAACATGCAGTTAAAGTTTGACCGTGTGCCCCCACTGGATCTGTGGGCAGAGCCAGGTGTGGTCAACAGGCCACTATCTGCCTTCCATTATGACTAAACACTGAAAAGTGATTAAATCCCACGCATATGCTAACTAAGGCTTGATGCTTTTGTGCAGCTAAAGTTAATTCATTTGCTGTTTGAATGTGTTGCTTAGGGAGGGAGTGTGCGTGTGTTTTCCCCGCATTATGAGTTTAAATGCTTGTTTGCAGTTGGGATGTGTGAGGAAAGCCTGGGGTGGTGCAGGGAGGTGAAGGTCAAAGTAAGTTAGGTGTGCGGGCCCTGGATAAGCTTCTGGATTTGACTAAGCTGACATATGAGGACATGAGACGTGGGTCAGTGGTGTTGTGACCCTGTCGCAAGCAAACACAATTACACAACTGTGTCAATAAAATTTATAAAGTGAAGGCAAAACAGCAACTTTGGGCCAAACAACACACCCTGTTATCATCTATCTATCTATCTATCTATCTATCTATCTATCTATCTATCTATCTATCTATCTATCTATCTATCTATCTATCTATCTATCTATCTATCTATCTATCTATCTATCTATCTATCTATATTTTATTTATCAGGCTAACCTACATTATGTTTTTTAGCTAGCGAGCTAGCTAGCTTCTTAGCTAGCTACTTAGCAAGATGAACATCTGGAAGCTTTTCTCTAATCTAACACACTGCACAGGTGAGGGCAGACACAGGAACAAAATCCACTATACAATTCATGTTTTTTGTTACATGCAAGAACAGTAGCTGTGATTTCTGATTGACAGATCAAATCTGGTGACACAGTACGGCTAAAGGGTTTTAACACAAGAACCAAAAACAGCTGGACAGTATATTCACATGATCACTTTTGGTCATTTTCATAGAAGTTAGTTGGAGAAATTCTTATTTTCTGCTTTCAAACTGATTAGATTTGACTAATCCTTGCTACATCTTTCAAATCTAAGAAAGGCCAAAGCTCGAAGGACTTTAAATGCAGCTTTGAGGAAGTACTTTAAGGTCAAAGCTCAGCAAGGAGAAAAGATTCAAAGCAGGTATATTCTGTCTTCACGAGCCAGTTGCAGGTGTTTTATCTTGTTCTGAACAGCTCTGGACAGTTTTCAATGGCAAAAATAAGAGCATTTGGTTGCACAGGGACATATTTGCACAATAAATACAGAAATAGCTGACACTCGTTAGAATTAATGTCAGGTTTGGTACTGGATGACTTCAATGTGAACAGACCAAACTGTTGAAGACAAAAATGAGCTATTGTGACTCCCCTCCCCCTCAGCAGTCAGATGGAGATGCTAGATGCTTTTTCAGATGCCCACCCCCACCTCCTCCTTCTCCTCTGGTTGCCTGCGCCTCGGTTCTGGAGGAGCAGTCAGATGGCTGCCATCACACAAATCTGGGATTTGGCCAGCAGATTACTCTGTACCACAGTGGTTGGCTGCCGACGATCAGGCCACAGTGAAGCCGTTCCTTTTATCTCCCGTTCAAAAACCTCCTCATTACTGCCCGTCCAGCCTCCACATGAACACTACTCACCGTGTTTGAAAGCTTGGGTTCCTCTTTATTGGTCCTCTCAACATAATAGCTGCACAGGCTTTTTTATGTCCAGAATAAAGACCCTGACGAGGTGGTAGGTAGGTAAACAAGGGTTTCAAATAGTTTATTTTAATATCACTGGCAAATATAAATTGCTGCTCCACAGTTTTTGTTTCTTTTAACCTCACACATTTCGGTTTAATCGTTTAGAAGACAGTGTCCAAATTCTCCAATTCTTAAAAAGTAAGTGCAGAAAAAGTCCTTATTAGTCAGAAAAACAGACATTTGACCTTTCGGAGGAGAAAGGCAGCAGGTGATGAGGATTTTTCTGTACAGCTATGACGCGGCGTGTGTGTGTGTGTGAGAGTGTGTTGTATGTAACGAATGAAAGCACCACGCCTGAGACAGTCACGATGAAAAGGAATGACCTTTGTGATACTGTGGATCGTCTTTCCCTCTGCGCCGCCATACGCTCGCGTGTCTGTTTAAAGGCGTTTTTCAGCCGTGTTGTGTACGCGGGGACAAAAGTGTGCAAAGAAAAAAAAAAGAAATATACACATGAACGCAAGTTCCTCCTGATGCTGAGAGCTGTAGCTTAAACAACTGGTCTGACTGTAGTCTTGTTCTTCGAGATTCCAACACCTACTTCTTAAGGCAGATGCTGAGAGCACCAGGGTCGCCGAGTTTTTGGGGAGGGGGGGGGGGGGGGGGGGGGGGGGGGGGGGCTCTGATGGCCGCCTGGCCAGCACAAGGGTGCCTTTGGGTGGTGTGTGGGGGACAAAAGGCGGGAAACATAAGACTCCCTTGGACATTAATGCTTAAGTGAACTAAGTGTTTCCTCTTTTTTTGGCATTTTTTTAAACAGGAAACAGAAATAACCATACATTTCTTTAAACCCCACCCACTACCACCCTATGAATTTCTCTCTGAAGACAGTGACGAAATTAAACGCATACACACACACACACACGCGCACCGACAGATGGCGTTTTCAGTCAACACGCCCGCCCACGCACACCTCCGCCTCACGGCGTTTTCCCTGGAAGCGCGGCTACCTTCACCACGATGAAAAGAAGCAGCATGCCACAATCAAACACTAAACAACCCTATACCTGTTTTTGTAGTTTTGTCTCTAGTTTTTTTTGTTTTTTTTTGTTTGTTTTTGTTCCAGGACTGACTGAGGCCCGGGCGCGGGCGTCAGCGGGGAGCTTTGCTTTGTTGCTTTGGCACCGAGCTGCTTCAGATTTACATTCATCAGCCCGCCGCCAGCCCCCTCTCGGGTTTTACCGCTTTTTTTTTCTGATTTATTTCTGATTCTTTTTTTTTTCTATCGTCGTCCCACCGTCCCTCCGATAACGGGGCAAAAACCGCTTTTTAAATAGCTAATAAGACTCAACCACCAACAAAATGAGCCGAATTCAACAACCACAAAACGTCTCGAGGCACAACAGACATTTCTAAATACTTTATAGATTTCATGGGCTGTGCAAACAAACTACATATGATAAAACTCTCGATAAACCTCACAAGAAGTACATAAGCTATGACTAAATATATCTTTATATATTCATCTATATATTCAGTATATCTAATAAATACATTTGCCAATAGACATAGATCTGTTTGAAAACTATTTACAGCAAAGGGTGTATATTTCTCCAGAAACAATAAATAGCTACTATATGAAGGCAAGGGAGAGAAAATTTGTGTTTTTTTTTTTTACATTTTAGTGCTTTTTTTCCCCTCTTTTTTTTTTCTTTAGACGTGAACACAGGACAGGAATTCTGCTCCCAGACTAACCCCCCCCCCCGGCAGGAACACCCGCTTTCAAAAATAATGCTCTGTCTGGCCGCTTGTCTTCTCTATACCCTGGAATGTGCTCTAGTCTCTGGACTGCTATAGGTAGATAGGCCGGCCCCTCCCTGCGAACACCTGCTCAACGGGGCGGTGGGGAGGGGGGGGGCAGTGTACAGCACCTGACAGACTCAACCTGCTCTCGGCCCGTTGGGAGCCGGCGTCGGCGGGCTGGGACACCACAAACACACACATGGGGAGGAGATGCTGTAAAAACGCCACAGTCATCAGAGAGAGAGGCAGGAAAACGTCAACCACCCCCCCCCCCCAAAAAAACCCCGACCCCACCCCCAACCCGGTCCACAATCCCGCCCGCCCCGATTTTTTTTTTTTTGTGTGTGTGTTTTTTTTTTGTTTGCTTTTCATGGACATGGGCAGGCGTGGACATGAAAGCTGGGGTTCTGAGGGATGTATTGCTGTCTGCCCCCCGAAAGTTTAACGCCACAAATCTGGTTTAGCGTCCGCAGACGTCCGCGGACCGACGTGTATCACAAACATTCACTTCAGCTGGCAGCTTTAATGCAGCTGGGGGCCTTCGGAAAAGACGCCGTTTAAAAAGCCGTTTACCAAAATAACTTTTTTTTTTCCTTTTTTCTCTGAAGGGAGCCGTGCAGGAGTGGCCAACCGGTGGGCGGGGCAAAAGAGGCCCCGCCTCAGCCTGGTGCCGCCCGGCGGCCTGACCGGACGGTCAGCACGGGGCCGTGGAGGGGTGTGTGTTCCCGGGTGTGTGTGCTGTGTGTGCGGCAGAGGTGTTGTGGAATCTCAGAAGTGCTTCCCACGGCTCTGCGGGCGTAGAAAAAGAGGCAGTGGGACATTGTGTGGTAACATTCTCCGGCTGAAAGTTGAGGTTTTTGGAAGGACGGAGAGGTCGGGGTCGGGAGTGTTTTTTTCAAGCCCAACTCGTTCGATTGGCCAGGGCCGAGTGGGGGACACCCTTAAGACTGGCGGCTGTGGGTGGGGGGCTCTTAGGGTGTGGACGCCGCTGACCCGGTCAGGGAGGGAGGGAGGAGGTGTGACGGAAGGAGGTGTGACGGGAGGCGACCGGCGGTTTATAGGCTGCAGCCCAGCTGCTTGGCCCTCTCCTGAGTGTCCTGCAGGCGCTGCAGGCTGGCGCTGGCGTAGCCCTCGTCGCTGCAGCTGCTGCGCAGGCTGCCGCGCTCATCCCCTGAGTCGCTCACGCTGCTGGTGCTCCACTCCAGGTCACCCAGCAGGTAGTCTGTCCCCTCCACGTCCACGTCCAGGTCCTCTGTGACAGACACACAGGACAGGGGGCCGGACGGTCAGATCTGCCTGGGTTTGGTTTACTGGCTTACAGACTTAAAGTCCTAGTTTTTATAATTTTAGAGAAAACGTGGTGCTTTTTAAACATGCATTATGGTTACCGGTGACAGAAAACCTGTAACGCTCTTTGGCTTTTCTTGCTCAGGGGGATGAATACCACCACCATTTCTGTTTTTTAATTAATATTACTATTATTTTTAACTTTGAAATCTAATTGAAACATACATCAAGAATAAGATCGGAAAGGAAAAGCTGAATGCTTTTAAAGATGGCTCCTTTTCCCTACACCAAACTAGAAACAAACCTGGGGCCTGTTTTCAGTATAAACAAATAAGTTCAATTATGCACATCCTGGTTTCAAGGCGTTCTATTTATGGCTCATTTGGTACAGCTTTCTCCAGCCTTTGCCCCTTTCATCGAGATAAAAAGCCTGCCCTTACAGTGAGGGTGGAGGTCAAACACTTTTTATTTTCTTCACAGAGGATTTTCTTTGTCACCACAAATCAAAAATGGTATAGTTTCTGTTCATCTTAAATCAGAGAAAGCATGTTTCTGTCACCAAATGTGTGTAAATTTCATGGATCTAAAACCTCCCCTCAATGTATTTTTTGACCTCACATTCTCTTCTTTTTCTACTAAAACATCCTCATACTAAGGTATTGTTGGAGATTGCTCTTTGGATGCTGTTTAACCTCGTTTGCTGACTGCAGTGAGATTCATACGCCACCAGATTATTAAATGATTAAAAACCTTCTTCAGCCTCTTTAAATCTGTTTCAAATTGGATAATCAGAGTTGTTAAATGGAAAACCTCCACCTCATTGCAGGATTTGGCCAGTCTGTGTGATACCCTGCAGCTCCCAGAGACGAGCAGCTCACCCTGGTCGGAGTCGGACTTGTCGGAGGAGCGGGTGGAGCCGGTGCTGTCCATGCGGGTCCTCTCTACCCCCAGCTGCTCCAGACGCCTCCTCAGGTGTCTCTGCTCCCGCTGCAGCTGCTCCAGGGTGTGCTGGGCCCTCCTGTCGCTCTCCTCCAGCCTCTGCGGACAGCAGCAGGCGGGCGTCAGGGCGTCCGTGCGCCTGGCGGCGCACCGCCCTCACGCTCACGCTACACAAACACACGCACCTTGATGTGATCTTTGGCCTTCATCAGCAGGCTGAGGGTGGTGTGCCTGTTGGCGTCCGGTCCCAGCGGAACCAGGGATTTCAAGCGCTCCAGGCACAGCCGTAAATGTGCCCGCCTGCAGAGGGCAGACACAAAGATGGAGGGAGCTGTCAGGTCTTTTCATTTCTGTCTCACTTCACTGGAGTTGCAGCACTGGCTTTCACCTAACAACGTCAGGAACAATTTGGTCTTTTTTCCCCCTTTTAAAAAAGATGATAGTCTCGGTTTTTGTATAATCAATAAAAATGTAACACACAATGCGCTGCAGATAAACATATAAACCCTTAAGACAGCGTTTCCTGACCTGGTCCTCGGGGCCAAGCTTGTTTTTCATGTTTCCCAGCTCCAGCACACCCGATTCAAATGAGAAGCCTCTGGCAGAGCCTACAGGGCTGAAGAGCTGTCCTGTTTAGTGGAAACTTGAGGACCAGTGTTGGGAAACTCTGGCTCTAAGTCCAAACGTACTTCAAAATCTGAAGGTTTGTATTCACAATTTATACGTCTAAATGTTTTTAAAATGAGCCAGATGACCTCAACCAACTACGTTTAGTTACACAATGAAACTTTTCCCTGCTTTGTTTCCACTGAAACTTTAAACAATACAGCTCCGAGTGGCAGTACTTCCTCCTCATTGGCTGTTTTATTGGCTGGTTGCAATTTCAGATTCAGCCGCTGACAGTTTGGGGTGCATTTCGCTATTTGCATGTAGTCACACTACGTTGAGGCTTTGCATGCGTTCCTCTTCCTGTTTACACTAATATAAGAATTAGTCAACAGCTGTGATTTGGGATTTTTTGAGGAGCGTGACGTTTCAGGAAGCCCGCGTTATTACATTACTAAATAAGCGTGTGCCTCGTTCCACGGAGCAGAATGTGCAAAAGCCTGGACAGATCGCTAACAGAGCCCCCCCGCCCACACAAACGCAAACACAGCTCACTCATTTGTTTTCCTGCTGTAAAGCTCTCAGCTGCTCTGATATAACAGCCCGGCTGTTGCTGGAGTCTGGTGGGTGTTGGTGACCACTCGACCTCCCCGTTACACAACGCACACCTCCGGCTGCGGCCTCGCCAGGGGCGCCTCTCCTCGCCGGGACGGGGGGGCGCTGCACGTCAGACTCGGGTGTAAAAATGTCGCCTGGGCATTCACGCCAGAGAGACGCATTGAAACCGGACTGGTCTGGGGGTCTGCATGTGCACGGATGCGCTGTCAGGTAAAAGCCTCCCGTGCAGCAGCTCGGCTCAAAGGCCATCCCGGCTGCCCTTATGTAACAGGGAAATGTCCTGGCCTAACTAGCATAATAAAGGATGGGAGGTGGGTCTTTGTGGAACAGTGGCATGGGTCACAAAGCGTCAGAGCCAGACAGACGCACGGCGGGCGCACCGGCAACCGGTTCCTCTGGTTTAATGTGTCGTCAGGTGAGCGTGGACCTACTGTCACACTGAGCCTACCGCTGCATAATTACAGCTAAAGGTTACAGACCAGAACCAAAGCTAAGTCAGCCAGGGGCATTAGATCTCTCACCATTTGACCCTGAATTATGATACCAGGAAGTAAAGCCCCAGGGGGGCGTGGCCAGGTGTCACTGACACCGGTTTAACTAGACAGAATCCACTGAGCTGAAGCTCACAGTTCGTTCCACACACAGAGCTGTCCTTCACTTTTATGTCCTTTTTTCTTTACAGGCGACAGCAGGAATAAAATATTTTACTTTTTTGATTCACATAAACATTTACTTTGGTCTCATTTGTGCTAAAGAACAGCAACAAAGCCTGTGAATATGTCAGATCTAATTACTCAATTCATTCTGTAATGAACTCCTCTCCATATTTCCTGTCCCTGTACCGACTTCTACATAGATTCATTTGTTTTTGTGACGCTCCTGCTCTTCCATAATTATGGACATTGAACCTGTTTCTATGAGCTGTTGAAATGGGCCATTACAGCCGCGAGGAGCAATTTCACTGCCCCCCCCTACACGCAAAGAAAAACATCCCTCTTTAGAAAACGTTCCGATCTTTTTCTGTTGGTTTTAAGGTTGTAAAAATGACCCGTAATAAAAGCTCCTTTCAAACAAAAGTATCCCCCCCAGATGCCGCAAACAAGCATCATAACGATCATTTTCCCCTCTCTTTTGGGTGGTGTGAGAGGAGGCTGCTATATTCGCATATTTCACATATCCATTTACTTTTTTACATACCTGTTCTTTTCCATTTCGTTGTGCGTAGACCTGCGGAGAGAAAACAAAACAATCATATCACACGTGGAAATCCAAACATAAAAACAGAACCGGTGATGAAAAGAGGGAGCCTATGCAAACCACAGGCTGTGGGGGTGTGTGTGGGTAGGGAAGATGGGAATTTTGGGCCTGTATGATGGAGGCAGGAAGGACCACTTTCCCACACAGTCATGTGACAAGGAGGCCCAGGGATAAACATAGTAACAGTAACTAGAAACAGAGGAGCGGAGAAGACGGAACTATGTCCTTTCATATTGGCCGATTATCCATAATACGTGTAGCCCTGGTCGGGGTGGGGGAGGGGAAGCACGGTGGAGGTAAAATGAGAGAGGGCGGCGAGCGAGTGGCCAGAGCAACTCCTGCACTGCAGTGTTTAGGTGGTACACACACACACATACACAGACAGACAGCGGCATGCAGACAGAGCAAATACAGAAACCAGGTCAAGTGCAGATTTTGGAGGAAATTTGCCAGCAACTTGTAGAATGAACGGGTAAACGAGAGGGGGGGCGGCGGGAGGAGACGAAAAGATTCGCCCTGCATTCTTGAACTCGTCTCCACCTCCACCTGACCCCGAAGGCCCCCCCTTAGTCCCAAAATAGTCTCTGTATTTGCAGCTATGTCAGAGCTGTCTGACGCTCACCCGCAGACACACACTTCAATCCACTTTCAGACCGTTAAAGCTGTGCCCCGCTACATGTCCGCAGCCCGAGATCACCAAAAATATGTATTTCCCCATCTTTTCCAAGCGTCACTGGGATGTGTCTGAGCCAGCCACTGCAGCTGCTCTCCGTCTAGTTTGCCCCCCCCCCCTCTACCCAGTGTACATTCCTGTCCAGGGCAGACAGCCACTGGTGACATAAGAGCACAACAGCGATCCCGTACACTCAGGCTACATTTCAGGCTCTGGAAGATGGTGCACCTCCTGCCAGGGTCCCATATCTTCCACATTTACCAACCTCAGTCCCACAGATCTGAATGACAGTTTTAAGCCACCTCTCATTTCTCTACGTGCTGCCAAAACAAGGCAAGTACGAGCCTCTAAGACAAGCTGTCCTCTGGATGCTGGCTGCCTTTCGTGTTGTTTTCAGCCCAGATGATCCCACAGTGCTTCAGGAGCCCCAAAGATTACCATCCAAATGGTGTTCTTAGAAAAGGAGTGCTGCCTTTTATGTCTTTTTGGGTTTTAACAGCACTTTGGTGGCCTGTCAGACAAAAACACACTCGCGACTGACAAACAGGTACAAGAACTGGACAGAAAATGAGGAAAAACACTGAAAGACCTTCAGAAAGTTAGAAAAACTGTTGCTCAAAACGCTTTAAAAGATTAAAAGAAAGCTATATGAAGGCCAGAACAGTATTTTTGGACAGAGCTGTAGGTCATAAACGGGAGACTTAAATCACTATTAGTGAATCAGAGTGGAACAATCGCATTGGATTACAGTCATTACATTCATTCATAGTCATGTTTCCACGTGTTTAGCCAGTTGGGACAGAAAAACAACTCCCAGTGGGCTTTATCACAGCACCAGAGTCTGAACAACTCCACACATCAACTTTCATATCGAGGTATGTATGCCAAGAAGAGAGGGGGTCAAAGTCCTGCTGGTTTAGCAGCTAAAACTCAGTTCTCACATGTTTTGGATGCATTTAAGCCTGGTTACCCTGAGTGCGACGGGATTAGACTTGACCTGCCTAAAGCCCAGCCGGATGGTCTCTTAAACTACAACAGGGAGAGATGGCTACAGTTCCAGATGAGCACCGGTAATCGCGTGGCTTTGAAACATCCATAAGAGACACGCCACCTGCAGCTTCTTCCACACACGTCTGATGGATTCTGACCGCATTACCTTTTCTTTCATGACAGATCTGTCACTAAAGAGTAAACAAACATTTTCACCACTCTCTGGTCCATTTTATCTGCTCTGGTTTCGCACTTTGTGGAGCATCTGCCATCGGAAAGCCGATGCATTTGCAGCTTTTCCTGCTAATCTCAGAAGTGCTAGTGATGAGTGTGGGGAAGCCATTGGGACTCTCACGGTTTGGAGAGGCAGGGAGGATTTATTGTTTGTTTAAACGGAAATGGGCCCAAATTAGAGCCCATTTTCCACCACCTAAACCTCCAAAATGAGTATTTTCCCAAGCGAAGAAAAACCTGTGTGGCTCCACGCTTGGGCCTGAGCATGGCTGCCAAATCCATCCAGGGAAGACTTTTCCTGTGTGTGTAATGGAGGAGCTGGTGTCCTCCACCGGCTGCCAAAAGTGAGAGCAGGGGAAGCACAGAAGGATGGAGGAGGTGAGGAGAGAGGGAGGATCGTGTGAGAGGTGCAGAAACGGAGCTGAGGGGGAGGGAGTCACTACGACTGACACACATGAATGTGTACAAAGCTGAAAGCCTCCCCTCCCCCACCATCCACACATCCATACGTGAAGGATGCAACAGAAGCTGGAGGGGAACGTACATACTGTGCTGAAAGGCCACACACAGCTCTGCATCCAGCATTTCAGCGCAGAGAAGAAAACTAAAAACCCTCATCATCTCTGATCCCTCAGACGGCCAAAAGCCGGCAGGTCACATCACATCAGATCACCAGAGCCGTGTTTAGTAACAAGTGTGGCTCTGTTTCCCTCAAAAAGACATGGCTAACAACTAAAAAGCCACAGCGGCTCGAAAAGTGCAAACGAAAAGCTGGAAGGTTATAAAAAATGCTCTTCAAACTGAGAATGGGGCTGAAGACTGGTATCTGTTGTGCAAACCGAGGGGGCCCCACATTTTCTCAGCTCAGCACGTCTAAAAATGTAGAGCTGAGGAGCTTGTTGAGACATGATCTTAGGTGAAAGCCCGCTAATGCCACACGGCATGCCCCGGCTCCTTTAAAACAGAGCAGAAAGGGGAGAACATGGTCGCTCAGAGCACTGCCATGCACAAAAGATATAACCAGGGCTTTACTCTACCATCAAAAAACATTTCCTGCTTCTTATTCCCTTTACCAGCAGGAGGTTTTTCTTTTCATAACAGATTCAAAAAGCAGAAACTGAAGAGATTAGCTTCAGAGGTCGAGCGGATGATCTGGTTGGTGTGACACCGGGTAAGGGCTGATAATTCAGACGATTTTTTTAGCTTTTACTGACAAACCAGATCACACCCTGAAGTTAACAAAATAACTCCTGCGATTGAAAATGAACAAATGTGTCCTGAAAGGATGGATTTGTGGGCTTTATTTGACAGACTGAATGACCTGGTGTCCACTGAGGGGGACGGGTCTACTCACTGACATGTCACCTTGACTGACCCAGTTTGGTGGCCATTCACTTTAAAGCCAAGCTGATGTTTGCTGCTGTCAGTCACTCGCTTTAAAGAACACAACATGAAATCTGAACACACTCTTGACACAGAACACACACCCATGCAGCCACAGCCTGAGTTATGCACGCATGAGGCATCTGACTTGGATCTGACTAGAGTTTCACATTGTTTTTCTAACCAGAACCTTCTCTAAAGGGAAACCAAACATTAAATGTGGCTTCATCATAAAACACACTGGCTTTACTGCCTTTTTCAAGTTTCGTTAGCAACTTTCATCGGTTGAACAGGCAGCTGTGAGCGGCGAAAGCCAAACATGACCGGGGTTTGAAACATAAACAGCAGGAAAAATAATCCGGCAAGCAGTGGGAACAAATTCAAAGAGGGGGTGTGATGGGCGGCTTGTCAAATAGCGGAGAAAAAATGACATAAATGGGTTTATGGCTGCAGACCGGGCCGAGAGGACACTTCAGCTGGAGACAGGAAATGCTACCAAAATAAAACAGTGGAGACTTGAGTCGGGCAAAAAGCAGAGGAAATGCCACCGGATTAAACAGCCCCATGCCCTCTGACGCACCTTCCCCTTTTCATGCATGTTTGCTGC
Organism: Menidia beryllina; assembly: GCA_013363375.1. Lineage (NCBI taxonomy): Eukaryota > Metazoa > Chordata > Actinopteri > Atheriniformes > Atherinopsidae > Menidia > Menidia beryllina. Next base: position 10,061,446 of record JABUIW010000162.1, on the reverse strand, counting down.
CTTCACTGATTACATTAGGGGGCTTGCAGTGGCCTCCTGACATTCATTTAGGGGCCGGATAGCGTTAACAGTAACATACACAGACAATAATTACAGCAAACTGTCCTTCATTCCTCCATGTGAATGATAAACAACATGCAGCCAAACAGGAACGAAATGTACGACTAGCAATAAACTCCTAATAATTCATTATATCTTAGCTAAACTGTGAACAGATGTCAATTTTAGACCTTTATCTATCTGTGCTGTACTTTAAAGTTTAATATGCTAAATGAGAGGGTGGCACGGTGGTGTGGTGTTTAGGAGTAAGGTTCTGGGTTCAACTCCCAGGGGACCCAGGCCTTTCTATGAGGAGTTTGCATGTTCTCCCTGTGTCTGTGTGGGTTTTATCCGGGTTATCCGGCTTCCTCCAACAGTCCAAATACCAGCGTGTTAGGTTGACTGGACATTCCAAATTGTGGTTGTGCGTGGTTGTTTGTCCTTGTATGTCTCTGTGTGGCCCTGCTATGGACTGGCGGACTGTCCGGGTGTACCCGACTCTCGCCCATTGACCACTGGAATAGGCTCCAGTTCTCCCCGCAAATAAGCGGTGATGATAATGGATGGATAGATGGATGCTAACTGAGGGCCTGGCTGTTGGGTTTTTGCAAAGATTGGTGTTTATCTGACATTTTATTTATGTCATTTTAAGACCTTGTAAAACTGGACAATCTCCAAAGAGGGTATCCTTTAATCTTCAAAGGACTATCAACACAAGGGCACAATGCAATTAATACTAATGAGAGGACAATTACAGACTTTGTTCAGTTGTTTTTACGCAGTAATGTGGATCATTTTTCTGGTCCAGCGGTGTTGGAAATACGTGAGCAGAAAACTGAAAACAAAATAAATGGCAGTTGCTGGAACACTGAAGTCCTGATTGACTGAAATGGTCCAAACTCCATGAGCTAGTGCTAACACTGTTACCATACTTTCCAGACAACAAACTACCCAGGTTGATCTGAGACTGGGGATTTATTTCAGCTGGTTATAGTACTGATCACAGCTTAAACAACCAGGCTTTTATATCCAATTAAATTTAACCATTTATGATGCTGATTATTTTAGGCAACTCTGAAAATGACTAGCTACATTTTCTTTAATCAAATAATTAGTGGCCAAATCCTCCTCTTATTTTTTGGAGCCATGATGGAAGCTGAGCCTCATCTTGGCCTGTTCTCCCAGTCTGCAGCCAGAACCCTCTCAGAGATTTTTTTTTTTAGCCACAATAAACTGAACAGCAGTTACCTGCTACTTGTGTTTTTCTTGCTTTTGCTTTTCCTTTTCAAGCTTTCCCTCTCTCTGCTGCTGATGAAGGGTGGCATGGAGGCATAGCCGTGTTCAGCTTCTGCAAAGCAAATACACAACAAAAGTGGTCACGTGTCCTGCCATCAAGTGATGCTGAAATACAGTCACAGAAACAGCAAAAGTGGGAATGAGATGTGCCACGCACATTTGGACCTCTGTAGCTTTGCTTTGGGCTGCAGTGCAAGCATGCCCCCCCCACCCTAACCCCTCAACTAGCCTGGCCAATGATGTAATCCTGAACTGGAGTAAACTCTGCCAGCAAACCACAACAGCAGGAAAGGAGGGGCCTACTTTAAAAGATTGCCTCCTTGCACATCTCAGTGTACCTGCAATACATGCATGTATTCTTTCATGGTAAAAACAAACAAACAAACTGCAAATGGACCTAGCTGAAATTTGAAACGTATACAATTATCCATTATTTAAAAAAAAAAACCTTAACTTGGCTTGAACATAACCTGTGCAAAATCCAACAACGTGGATGCACAGAATTAGTACATCATGTAATAACAAGTGAAATGCCCCTGCAGTGTTTTATACCGTGCACAAATACGTGTCATTTCTGGAAGAGGTGTCAATGAAAACAACAACAACAACAAAAAAATAAATAAAAAGAGGTAAACAATACGGTCATACTTTACCTCGTTCCCTACGATCGAGATACTCGGCTGCTTCGATCAACATCTGCACCAATTCGATCGCCGCCATTTTCAACAATAACACCGATAATATTTCGGTTCAATAAGGGATTCCGTGACTGTACCCAACCTTCCTCGGGTCCTGCTGCTCTCTCCCCTGGAGCTGTTTAGCTGTTATGTCGGTTATTTTAAAAGACGTTAAACAGCTAGGTCCCGTCGTGCACGGTTTGGTATTTTTTAAAGTTTCTTTTTATTAAAAAAACAGGGGTCCTAAATGAGCTACTGCTCCGTTCAAGTCCAAATTGGAGCCGTGTTTTATGCTCGTTTAGTCGATGTTCAAAGGAAGGGTTTGATGGTAGCTGGCTTGTCAAGGCACCTCTGATCAGCTAGGATTACTTTGCTCCCTGTGAACCAATTTTCTGGATTAATATCGTCGTTCTTTGGTTGCGTCTTCGACGAAAAAGGCGAGTTTGAGTAAAAACCAAGCGAACGTCTCCTTAAAATAAAATAAAAAAATCGAAAGCTCTGCTGTTGGGGGAAAAAAAGCTTTAAAAAATTAATAAAACATACACAGGTTGGCTGGTGTTAAAGCGAATGGCAAGTTTCCAAACTAACGAGCAAAGTTCTTGCTAGCTTTTCGATCTCTGAAGCGTTGGCCGGTGGGAGGAAAAGAACGTTAGCCTGTACAGTTGTCACACACTTTCCTGATGTCAAACGGTTATTAAAATAAAAAAAAAAACAGCTAGCTGCTCGGTGCCATCTAACCTTATCTACACTTGTTTGGAGCTGGCTAGTTTTGTGCTGGGTTGATAACGCGTGATATATCTTGTTGGACACGTAGATAGCGACTGATATCCAGTAAGGTACAGCGTCAATTTGTCAAAGTGCTTCAAAAATAGTGACTTGTTCGTGTAGACAGCAGCTACCTACTGTACTCTACCACAAAGCCTCTGTGTGCTGGCATCTGATTGGCTAGTGGTCCTAACACAACTAGCCATGATTAGTTCACTGTGCCATCAATCATTTGGAGGGTTGACACTCACCGCCACTGTGGACCTCGGTAAGCCATTTTGGGCCAAACTGTCGTTAAGTTATTCATATTGTCGGAGCCGCAATGGACACAGTTTCAGCGCAACAAAGTCTTACGTCGTGATTGGTTATTTCACGATGAACTGGTTGGCTATTGGTTCAAACTCCCACGAGCCAAAGCGAACTCGCCCTTTAAACTGTGAACACGCCCCTGAGCCATGCTGTTTCGTGGTGTAGGGCAATGATTGGCTCATGTGGTGTTGTTTGCCTTATTTTAGGTTAGGCCATTGGTTCGATTAATATATTTACTCGCTATCACTTCCTTTTACGCGCCTATTACACTAGCCTGAGCTATTTTGAAGCCGGAAGTACTGAATGTTGGAAAATACTACATTTTCTCTTTCTCAGTTGTTTCATCTGTATTATTTATACGTGTGTGTGTGTGTGTGTGTGTGTGTATATATATATATATATATATATATATGTATATATATATATATGGCCCGGCCCACTTGTAGCACGTACAAATGTTTCTTACTCTCATTTACAGCTCTGATGAACCCTTTTCATTTAGAAATACTCCAAGCCATTCCTGATGCTTGTATGTTCAAATGGTGACTATTTAAACATGTCTAGGGTGCCCATTTTCTTGCTATGAAATTAAATGGTGGGACTCAAATAGCTTAAGACCCTGTCTATCAAAATCACAAACATAATTTGTAACAATGACATACGTTATAAATTAACCAAACCCAGAGCTAAGGACAGAGTTCCTTCTTTGGTTATAAATCCAACCCTGAATTTTATCAAATCTATTTATTATCTATTCAGATTAATGGCTTCAGCATCACAATACCCTTGATTTTCCCTAAAAGAATGAATACGTTTTCTTTTCTATTCCGATCCATGGTCCTGAACACAGTTCATTCAGATTTCATGCCTCTAAATTCTCTAAGAGAAGCCACTTTGGTCACCTTGTCTTGATCAAATGTTACCAGTTGACCCTTAAAAACCATTTGGGGTATGTCTATATGGTATATAGATAAATATATATTACATATGTTGTACTTTCCAGGACCTCTGCAGCTTTGTTTGAAGAGGATCCAGTTTGTCACACCTGCACAGCTCCAGCACCTCCTCATGGATTGCACAAGCTTAAGACAAGGTAGATGGACTTGACACCACAATCAAGTTTTAAAGGGCTTGGCTGCAACAATTAAAAAGCAAAGAGAGATCAGCACAGTCGGAAGGTAAAAGTGCATCCAGAGGAAATGAGCTGCAGGGGCTTTGTGGCCTTACGAGCAACAGCGGCATCAATAGATCAGATCTGAGGTGGGATCAACGAGGCTAAGGTACAGATCTGCTGTGAGAAATGGACCTTCTTCCAAAATAAGAGGAAGAGATGGGACACAGTCCCCCCGAGGACACATTTATCTGCAGTCATTGATCAGCTCAGCTACAGGATACACTCGATGTAGAACTTATTAGTACTCTTGGTGATTTTGAGACCAGTAAATGAAAGATTTCAAAGCTGAAAATGTGTGCTGTGACCAATGCTCACAGTATAGTTGCGTTTTAAAACAATTGAGCTAAAGAACAGGAATGAAATTGAGTAAACAAGGAGAAAGAAAAGAAGCCACAACTCTGAAGAAAAAAAAAAAAACGTTTATGACTAAGAAATTCTGGCTTCATGAAAGCAAACCAAAAAAAAGAGGGGGAGAGGGGTGGAGCACACACAAACACACACAGAGAGTCAGGACTGCAAACATAGTTTTATGTGCATTTATTCAGAATAAAAACATCACATATCTCAACAACACAGAAATCAGTCTCCCATCAACACTGAGCTGTGAGCGACTGCTATTTACATCATGCATGTAAAGAAAATGAAAGGTACGTACATAAAAAAAGCTTGACTCAATAAGAAACAGCACAAGAATCTGTCACCAGAGGCAGAGTGGAGCAAACGCCTGGAGACACAACCTGGTGCAGCCTTTAGGCGATGAAGTCCAGTGGTCTGTTGAATCCTCCTTTTCTGTTCATGTACTGTCTAAGGAAAATAAAAAGGGAAGAGAACATTACATCATCGTTTCCCTGCAACACCTCCGGATTACATCACCAAGCACCAATGGCAGTGCATAGTGTTCTCTGCATGGAAACACCTGCAGAGGTGATTGGCTGCTCTCACAGAGGTGATGCTGTGAGGGGACTGAAAACATGACACAGCAACAACACAAACGGCTGGAGCCCAAATTTCAGATTTTTGGAGATCGCCTTCTTCTGTGCGTGAACGTACCTGTATTTCCTCTTCATGGACACATTTATTGCATATGCATTCACAGATCCATCCGTTTTCTTCCCCTGTGCACAAACAACACAAAAACGCCACACTTCAAAACCGGAACAAAGATAAACACAGGACGGGCTGTTTGTTAAACACACCAGCTGTAATACAGATGTGCATTTCCAACTACAGTCCAATAACCAGCAGAAATGTGTAAATAATGTAGGCCCAGGGGAAATTGGCGCCCTCTTGTGGCTCTGAAACAGCACTGCTGAGCTCTCACCTTTGAGCTCTCAAAGGAGGCAAATCCCATCAGCTTCATCATCTCTATCTCATCCTCTGTTTTGCCCTGCATGTCCTCCTCTGTTTGAGATGAAACAACAACAAACTTTTACCCGGTTTCATCACTTTATAGCAGATAATGTCATGCTCTTCGCCTAATACCTGAGATCTGAATGGGCTTCGGAGGCTTATCCTTCGAGTCTTCATGTCTGTCCTTCTGTCTCATTGGTGAGAGGGAGGAGGAGCGATGGCGTCGGGGGGACCTGCGGAGGATCAGAAACACTGAGGACATGAAACCCTTTCTGCCTCTACAGTTTTAGTAGAGAAGATAAGTATAAACCCCCAAAAGGAGATACTTACAAGATACTTTATTTAAAATAAACACAGGAACAGTAGCAATTTGGCGCTAAAAGGTTTTATACAGTCTGTTACATATTCAATTGAACACAGGTTAAAAAGGATTTGTGGATTCTGCTTTAATTTACATTTTACATGTGTCAAAGGTTAAATATGAACCTGTATTTCATGTTTGGCATCAACTTTATTGGTCATTGTGTCTTAAACCAAAGGATGAAATACTAACAAGCTTACAAGCCAAACTATCTTCAGGACCAGCTCACCTGGAACGCCTCCTGTGAGGAGGAGGAGAGCGTGAGCGGGTCCGGCGACGGTCTCGCTCCCGATCCCGGTCTCTGGAGCGAGAGCGCTCCCTCTCCCGCCGCCTTCGCTCACGCTCCCGGGAAGCCGAGCGGGACCGTCTTCTCTCTAAAAGCAGCGAGGATGTGGCACCGTGACTTTCAGTGACACATTCTGAGTCCAAACATTTGACTAATATTCTAATAATGAGATTTAGCCCATTTCCACACAATGCTGCTTAATGCTGACTTATTGGATGTTTGCACAACACCCAGACACTCATTTCATTCAGGGATGCAAAGATGGAATTTTACCCCATTAGGAACAGATTTTAAAAGGCTTCCTGTGCCTGCAGATTCTGTATTTTCACAAGAAGCTATTTGTTCATAAAGGAGGCGTAGGATGCCGTTGTCCTCTGAGGACTAACAGTGCATATATCAATATAAGCCAATTGTTATTTCTATATAACAATGTTTTCATCAAACACCACACTAACTATTACTGTTAAGAACCAACAATTCAATGATTTCATTAGTCTACTAATCGAAATATAGACTGAAATGAAGTGCCTGGGATCTTAGATGGGAAATTCGTTCTACATGCTTAATGTATTCCACAATACATGCATGCGAGCATATTACAGTTTAATTGGAACTAGACCAATTCAATCTAAATATTAAAAAAAACTTTAAAGTAAAAAAAAAATTGCGATTAAAAAAAAGTTGAAAGTTTTTTCATAATTCCACTCACCTGCTAAATTCCCATTGTAGTGGAGTTGAATAGAAGTAAAAGAAAACAAAACAAGTTTGCATGTATTTAAACTCAAGTTAGGCAGTTAGTTCAATTACGGTAAATACATTGAAGGAACCCTAAGGCAACCAACTAGCTGGATATTGTTTTGAAATTAAAACTTAAAAATGAAAACAGCATTTCCATTTCCCAAGCAACGTTCGAGAAGCTAAGAGCTCTTTTCACATCTGGACGCTTTTATCAACCACAATGACCCAACAACATCCCTGAAACACCAAGAAATAAAAATAGTTTGAAAGCACAAACATATGCAGCCCTTAATTATTGCTACATTTTGTAATTCCGGTGTAACAATAGAGAAGACGTTATCGGCACGTAGCACTGGAGCAAACCCAGAGATAACGTAAGCTAGCTCGATGTTAGCCACCTACTCTAAACTGCTTACCTCGTCTTGGAGGAGTTCGACTCCTGCTCCTTCCCATTGTCCACACCGGTCAGCTTCAAGATTCGCAAATAGGTGAATGCGGACAATGCTTGAGAGACGAAAGACCAACCACACAGGGACTATCTGTTTGTTGGTGACTGAGAGGGTATGCTAGAATCTTCTTGAGTACCCGGATGTCTTTATTTCGATAACTTCCGTTAAGTTCCGCAGGACGCAGCGCCCTCTATCGAACTGGATGGCCTTAACTTGCAATATTTTAAAGCATAATACTGTAGTTGTAATGTACATATGTTGTGCATCCTCAGGATGTAGACTCCCTAAAGCAGGGGCTCAGTTAAAGGTTCTCATTGCGTTGGTTTCCAGCCCTACATGCACTGTTTTTTCATTAGTTGACAAACATGTTTGTGATATTTTGTTGGCATCTTCAGGCCTCACACTGGGATTTGTTTTCATGACAGTGAAAAGCAATATCTCTAGTGTCGCCTCATCAAATCTGAGCAAGAAGACCATTTTGAATCCTTTCCTTAAGCACAGACTGATGCATAGCATCAAAATCCTTTCAAATTACCTTGACAACTATTTCATTTACAGGAATGCATCTTATAAAGTTAAAAATTTTTCAAATAAGCTAAACTGCTCTGTGTGTATTACAGCAATATTTTTATGGAAATGTATGGGTAATCATATGAGAAATCCTTTCAATTTACCTTGAAAAATATTTCATTTACAGGAATGCATCTTATAAAGTTACAAAAATGTCAAATAAGCTAAACTTGGTGTAGTGGTTAGCATATCTGCCTTCCAAGCAGCTGACCTGCGTTCGATTCCCAGCCAATACAGCTCCTCCCTACCCTGTAAGTCGCTTTGGATAAAAGCGTCTGCCAAATGCATGAACATTATGAACATTATTATTAAACTGCTCTGTGTGTATTACAGCAATATTTTCATGGAAATATATGGGTAATCATATGAGAAAAATATGCCTCAGAGTTGCAAATATTTAGACAGAATGGTGTAAATCAAGACAGACCGAGACCAAAATGTGCATCTAACTTTAAACTAATCTTGATGTTTAATGACTGATACATGGCAACCTTGCAACACTCACATATACATTCTAATATAAAACAAATCCAAATCATGAGGCAACATCACACATCAGCATTTTGATAGGAGCTACAGGGTGGAACTGAAATGAAAGTAGAGGTATTTTGCACATGGAAATTTCTAAAAGAAAATGAGAAAAAGTGGAATGTTCATCACCATCAGTAAACTCTGTTACTGGGTTTCAGACTGCATCGACAAACACCATATTCATTATGCTTCATCCTTTTGGTTTTGACAACAGCGTTAACAGCGGCATCTTTTGCTGCAAGCCTGCCGGACTCCTCGCTCCTCCTCTCCTCTCCCTCTGGCTATAACACAAAACTAGCATTCAGCAGAGCACAGTCAGAAGCGATCAGTATATTTGTCTACATGTCCTGCACTTGTGCCCACACGTTACACCTGCAACACCTGATAACTACAACCAAACGCTAACTAAGTAATGCATATAATGATTAACGAACGTGACGTGCTAAAATGTCAATCTACATGTGTGGGGGGGCCTATACGTGGATAATAATGGAGCCTTTTTTTCTCTCGAGTCTCGCAGAGTTGTGAACGAAGAAATGTGGGATCTGGATCAGGGTCGGAATCCTCCCGTTAGAGAGAAAGATGTGGGACTGCCCGTGCAGTGAGGGGACAGGCTGATACCATCGGGAGGGGAAAAAATACATGAGGGGAAGAGAAACCTTGGGTGATCAGAAGTAGTGCGTCAGCGTGTTGAGCTGTATCCTGCCTGGGTCAAATAGTATGTGAAAGGAATTACCAGTGCTTCAGGTTAACCTGCTTCAGATGAATCACCATATACATCAAAATCAGTGAGTACAGTAAAATACAGCGTGTCTGTGAAGGACATCTGAAATGGCGCTGAATAGATCGGGGGTGGTCCGCTCTGTCATACACTATGAAGTACTTCACCGGTGGCGTGTCACCGAGGTCTGATGCACCCGTCTCAGGTCTCTGCCTTCTCTTTCTGCTTTTTGCTCTTCTTCAGGAACGACGGCGGCTTGAACTTCTTTTTCTTCTTGGATGGGGACTTGGAGGGGGAGCCTTCGGGGGTGCCGCCCTGCAGCTTGGCCAACGGGGCGGCAGGAGGGGAGGAGGTGTCGTTGGTCGAGAGGGCCTTCATGCCTTTCTCCAGCTCCTCTGTCGTCTGCTTCTCTTCCTCTCCTCCGTTCTGAATGGCCGGAGAGTCGGTCTTTGTCTCCTCTGCCGCAATCACCGTCACATAGGAAGAAAAAGAAGAAGAAAATCAGGACCCGCTGAGAGCCTTCGCATGCATGGAGCTGCAAAGCTACATGCCGGACACGTCACCGCAGATGAACATGCTGGCTCTATGAGATGTGGGTTGCCATTTTTTTGTACTTACATCCTAGAGCGACAAGGCCAAAGCACCGGAAGTGTGCCCTATGAACCAGTGTGGGGTAACACAGAAATGGACAGACACACACACACACACACACACACACACACAGGGAGAGAGCACAACAGGTACAGTGGGTGCAGAGACAGATGGACTGCAATATTCAACTCAAACAGAAACACACATTTTGACTTCTTCAATTTAAGCTGCCCGCTGTTGAGCTGGTTTGCTGGCACAGCTGAGCACCTCACAGCCTTTAAGGCTCTTTGTGTCAAGTCAAAATGTCAAAAATCACACGCGAGCACACGCCAACAAACACTGACAGTGGACGTTTTCTCCTCCAGATGCATGGACGGTGAAAATAGCTCCGTCATTAGTTTACACATCGATTGTCATCTTTTGTCCAAATTAAAATCATTAAATGATGGGCTCTTATTAAATAAAGGAACAGAAATAATTAAATGGTGTTTAGTTAATGAATACTTATTATAATCATGGTATAATTTTAGACAGAGGGATCTATTTTTATATAGATGTGTAAATGGATCAGAAGCCCTTAAGTTAAATTTCTTTATAATCTAATTTTCTAGTGTTATATTCAATAAAGCAAATATTCCTGCCAGACGTATTAGATTTTTTTTAAACTTTCAATCACCTGAAGCTCAAGGAAACAGTTTGTGTTTCAGTTTACGAGGACATGAGCACCACCTGCTGTTGAAAACACGACTAGAACAGATTCCTCCCAATTTAGATGGTGCATTTTCACCTCTCAGTGTTGTTTGTCAGTATATGAAATGAGAGGGAAACGAGATGAGCATTTCCACCGACGGGCTGAACTTTGAGGAGGAGAAACGTGGCTGTCAGCGAGCGTTTGAAACATGAATGGGCAGAAGCAGGGCCCAGTCCCTCAGCAGTCTGGGAGTAAAACTCAGGACAGGCTGCGGTTCGGATGAGCGTGGTGGGCAAGCCGAGCGAACGGTTCGGCGCTCTGCCAAGCCTCACCTGGGAGAGGAGGGAGGCTGCCCTCGGGGCCCTTTGTAGGGGAGGTAGCAGGGGGGGCATCCTGGTCATTTGCCACTTCCTCCCCTTTCCCCACAAGAACACACACAGACACACACAAAAAGTGAAGGACGGCATGCGTTTCGCTGAGCAGGAGGTTAGAGTTGTGCCACAAAGAGGTTAAAAACAGCGAACACCACAATCCCAAAGTGTGTTTGCTCAACCCGTTCAGATCAGAAGACATCAGTTTGCTTTCTACCCATGTCAGCTCATTTCCATTTTTAATGGAGTTTAACTCATGGACAAAAAAAAACACCAAATCCAACAAACACAGAAGGCTTAAACCTTTGAGCTTTTTTAAAAGAAATAGCTGAGTACAGTAGAACCTCTACATATGAATTTAATTAGTTCCGGCACCTACTTTGTATGTCAAGATATTCGTATGTTGGTTCAAATATTCCCTTAAGAATGCAGTGACTGAGATACAGTACACACCGTAACTTACTCTAACTTTCACTATGTGAGCTTTTAACTAACTTAGCTTTTTTATTTTATTTAATTTTCATATCTTATATGTTTTTTCTATGACTTCGACATCATATTTTGGAAATTTACTTCGGTTGTCGAGTCGAATATTTGATCGAATTTTGCTTCGGATGTTGGAAAATTCGTATTTTTAGGCAATAGTAAGTAGAGGTTCTACTGTAAAAGGTTTTAGAGGACCCTGTTGGCCCTTGGAAACCAGAGTACAAAGTCTTTGGTCTGAACTGATTAAGACTAGTTAACAGAAAATGTACCACAAAGGAAGTCTTAGTGAGAGGGAGGGGGGCACGATATACATAACACCTTTGGTGTTATGAGAGACAAGTTAGGAAACAACACAACACACCAGCTGCTGGTTAAAAGATCAAAATACAGATCTAATTTGAGTTTTTTATATCAACCCCCTTTTTCACCCCAATGATGGCTCCCAGTTCCATGTTAAATACTCTATCAGCAAACACCTGAAAGTGGGGGACAGTCTCACAGCCTGTCAGGTTTATGTGTTCTCCCAACATCTGAATACCTACTTTAATTCCAAAGTTAGTCATTTATTATACTAAAAAGAGTGCCTTCAGTCACATGGGGAGCGTGGGCTGAACGGAGCCTACCGTTGGTCCCTCCATCCTGTTTCCTCTGCACCTCCTTCCTGTACTCCTCCAGCTCCTGGTCCGTCAGCTGGTTGAAGGGGTTGGGGGGCTCTGGCTCGGGTGGGGCTTTGGGCGGGCTAACTGGGCTCTGACGGGACAAGCGGGAACAACAAAAAACAAACACATTTAAAAGGAGGGAGAGAGGAAACGTGGCGTTCCTCCAGCGGGGAGGACGGGGCTCACCGGGGGGCCGTCCTCTGTTATGACGCCGGCCAGAACCTGAGACTGCGGTCCCGCTGTTTTCATGTCCTGACGGTTCTGCTGTCGGATCTGCAGACATCCAAACGCTTCCGTAAACGTGCGGAATCGGTGCACAGGTCGGTACGGCTGGGGGGCGGGGGGATCGGCCTACCTTGTTCCGGGTCTCGATCACCTCTCGCGGGTTGGTGAAAAGAGGCACAAACTGGTTTTTCTCTATCTTGATGGCCGTGCTGCCAGCTTGTGTCATTTCCTCTGTCTTCAGCCACTGGGGGGGAAGAAACAAAAGCATCAAAGCTGTTTTCTTCTACAACTTTAGAGAGTTAAGAATCAGAATTTAAGGGTGGGAACCCTGACAGTGAGATTGAAGCCACTCGATTCATGTGTTTTCTGATAAATACTTTTTTTAAAATCTGCAATTTGGCCACCAGAGGGCAGAGTCCACTCCGTGTTAGTCACCAGAGGGCTGGTGGGCTTTCCCCTGCAATGCAGAGAGAGGAGGAGAGGAGGGTGGGAGGGCCTGAGAGACTAAAGCTCCTCCCTCTGATGGAAGAAGATTACTCTACATGTTTTTGTGTGACTCGTCTTTGCAGATTTCTCCCATCTCCTCTATAACCTTTTCTGGAGAAAAAATACGCAGCTCAGCCTGTGTTTGACCCGAGGAGGAGCAGCAGCGGCCCGAGGAAACGTTACCCGCCCCGGATTCCTCCACTGAGTGGCACCCCAAAGCCCGCCTCCCATTAACTCATTGACTGCCAGCCATTTTCAGAACAGAGAGTCCCATACTGCCAGAGTTTTTTGAGCATTTTGACTGATTTTTCAAGAGCCACAGAGTAGTTTGTACTATGACTATGTAAACACCGAACACACCAAAAGAAAGAGTAGACTCTCTTCTTTCATCAGGAAAAAAAAATTGTTTCTACCTTATTCCGTTCTTCTTCGATTTGCGTCTCACCGGCGCCATTTCTCGCATAGCGAACCATTTCGTTTTTCTTATTTGCCTACAATCTATGCTCATCTCCCATCAAAAGTGGCACTGCCACCTAAAGGGTCAACTTGGTAGTAAATACTCTGTCTAGAGGCCGATATTTACGGACAAGCTTTAGCCGATCGTCCCCCAAGCCACTCGCGTTGAAAAACATAAAAGACGTCTATAGACGTCTTTGGCAGTCAACGGTTGTATTTGAATTGACGTCTATAGACGTCTTTGGCAGCCAATGAGTTAATCGGGCTCCATCATGTCCCAATCCTTCACCTCTGGAGCTCCCCATCATTTCTTTGTACCCCCCCCCCCCCCCCCCCACACACACACACACACTGAAACAAGCCTGACCGTGGTGCGCTGGTGGCCCGGGCTGGCCTGCTCCTGGCTGACTTTCTGGTAGGTGTTGGGGGTGTTGAGCCAGCGGGTCCTCTCCTGCTGCTGGCGCTGCACGAACGGGTGCTGCCTCAGGGACGGGTGCACGCCGTCATCGTCGAACTGGTGGAAGGCGGTGGCGGTGGCGGGCACCTCCACCTCCCTGCGCGTCCGCGTGCGCTCCAGCAGCACGGGGAAGCGGTAGGCGTAGCCGGTGCGGTAGCCCTGAAAAACAGAGATTTTTAAAGCGAACAACGGCTGGGGTGAGAGCTCCGGGGGCAGCGGTCAGCTCCTGGGTTTGCACACAGAGCTTTTCTCTGCTACTGAGCTTTTAAAAGCTTCCCATTTCAGAAACTAAAAAAAAGGTGCAGTTTCCGGGTTTGAATAAGGTGTTTTAACAATTGAAAGTTGATGTCAGGCAACTGTGGATGATTCTGAACTTGATCAGTACCACTAAAACTTTACAGGATACCCTCTGGGACTCTATGACATCAAATCTGGAGGGTGACTACCATGACATCCTTTAGAGTTTTTTTGCAGGCATGCCCAGCTGGGAAGAGGGACTGGGCATACCCAGAACACACTAGAGGGTTTATGGAGATATCTTCTAGCCTGAGAATCCCCCAGGAGGATCTAGAGAGTGTTTACTGGGGAGAGGGATGCCTGGGTTTCCCTTCTGAACCTGTTGCCTCTATGACCCGACCTCAGATAAATGGCTTAAAATGAGCGGATGTATGGTTACAGAATGGGAATCAGTGCAAATTTTCATGTTAATATCTACCCCAAGCTGTGAATAAATAAAGCTGATCTCAAATAATCTGACTACGGGGCCGGTTGAGGGAGAGTTTAAAAGAGCAAATCCTTTATCTGATTAATCACCAAATGAGACAAGCTGATTTGGCCTCTACTGTGGTTGAAAACAAATGTCAAGGTTTCACAGAAAACAAGAGGCGGAACTGCTGCGAGCTTCACAAAACAAAAAGAAAACACAGCGTCTGTTCCCACAAAGGCTCAGCGGAGACAGTGATATGGGGATATTCTGTACTTCTATAAGAAGATTAGTTTGGTATTACGTGCCATCTGTGTTAAAAAAACAAAGAGTCAGGAGCAGCTAGGTAATTATGAAGCAGACAAACTTCCTGCATGTGAAACCGGACGCCAGATATTTTTAAATCCAGCTACGATAATGTCGCACTACCTGATATTTGGAATGGGAAACAAGCAAACCCTTAAAGAGGACAGGCTCAAGCAACCAAACTGACAGGTAAAAATCCCCAAACATTGGACTGTGTGATGCAATGGGACTCATTATCATGATCCATTTGGCTATTTTTGGTGCAGCATTCTGAAAAGAAAGCGCTGACTGGGCCTAACCATCAGCACTTCTCACTTAGATTGCTTGGTCTTTTGTTACATCATTAATCTCAGTGACTCTTAATCTAACTGCTAATTTTGTTGTTAGATTATTTGTTGGTATTTGGTTTCCCTTTTTGTGTCAGACTGGTCTGATCTTTCTGTTATTAAGTCCCCATGTATTTGCTGCTTGTCAGCAGCTAGTTTGGAGTTACTTTGCAGAGTTCCTGTTAGAACTTAAGTTGCATTCTGTCCATTTGGCCTCATGTTATTCAGCTGATTTCTGCACATTGCTTGCTTTTTTGGGGGGTAAACAAAACCCACTTTTTTTGTCCTCGTGGCTAACCAGCTTAGTCCCTCCCAAGCAGCTATCGGTGAGTTTATGGAGCTGTAAATGGATGAAAATGCACCACAAAGGAAGTCTTAGCCAAGGGAGTGGCAGCAGGCCCATCCAAGCGCCCCGAAGTTCTGCTGCTGCTCACCAGGTTATCCAGAGTCCTCATGAGGGCTTCGAACTCGTGATCCCCGACGCGGCTCTTATGCAGGGGTCCGAAAGTGGAGCCGGCCCAGCCGACGGTGCCGGCCGGAGTGGGTTTGTGGACGGTGCGGTCCAGCAGTATCAGGTTCTGCTCCCCGCCGGCACAACAAAGGGCGGACACCTAGCAAAGACACGCCCACACAGAACCAGTCCAGCTAAAAACAGCCTCCTCAGCTCTTTTTTTTCATCTCCGTCACACACCCCACCCATACCAGCTCAGCACCTTTTACAAAAAGTGCTCCATATCTGCTTCCCTGCAGCGTTTATTTGTCGGCTGAAGAACAGCGAGAGGGCACCAGGAGAAGGACATGGGCCACTCTGCCCACACACACACGCTGGTTCCCTTTCCCACACACCCACTTATCCAACTGCAGTATTCTTCCCCTAACAGCAGTGAATCTGCGTGCGAGTTACCTGGATCTGGCAGGCTGCATGGATGTGGTAGATGGCGTAAAAAGCCTCCTCCACAGATTCCCCGAGAGCCACGATGCCATGATTCCTCAGCACCAGAACCTGGGAGAGGAGAAAAAAAAAGAGGTCAATGTTACCGGCTGAGATGTAAAAAGCAGCTCCAGACTGAATAATTAATTCCGTGTAAGGCCACAACACCTTCTGTCTTCCCGTGTGGGTGGCACAGGCTGAGTTAATGCTACTTTGAGTCTGGTCTCCAGCCGCCCGCTCACCTTACAGGTGGGTCCTAAGCTTTTCTGCAGCTCCACTCGGTCCTCCTCCTCCTCCATGACTCCGTTATAGTCGTAATAGGCCACATCTCCAACCAGCAGAGCCTCGTGGGACAGAGGCAGGAGGCCGCACTTCATGGCTGACACCTGGAGGGAGTTGGAAGTCAGCTTTGGAAGGCGTGAGAGGCTCAACGGCATCGAACACCCCCCATTTAAAGCTTTTTAAAATCATCATCCACTGTGAGGTAACACCTCGCCGACTCACCGCCGCTGTAGCCGGCGTGTTGAGGTGAAACAGGCAGCGGACATCTGGCCGCGCTGAGTAGATGGCCGAGTGCAGGCTGAACTTCTCAGAGTCCACTCGGAGGCTGGTGCTGCCCTTCTCAACCACCTCACCAAGGATGTTCACCTTGACCTGTGATGGGGAACAGCACCGTCAGCCTCAGCGCTCCCAGAAAAGCCAACCCCCGTTTGCATGAACTGTAACCCTGTGAGACGGCTGATGAGTGGCTAAAACAGTCCAGATGTGGGAAGAATCATTAGACCAAGGGGGATTTGTGACTTGAATAAAAACAAGCAACTTTTCACATCAAAACCTGGAAGAACTGGAATATAATCAAATATGACTACATCTTTTTACAATGTTTCGCGATAATCTTTGTACGATCTCTATGTTTCAGAATGGAAACAAACAGAATATTGAAAACAGTAGATCTAGTTATGAGTAAATGTCCAATGGGACAATGGGCTTGTCTGTTTTCTGGCGTATCTGTAAGAGGTTTTTTAGTGGCTTAGTTGTGTTACAATCTCGCATTTGAGACTTTTTTCTACACATTTGTGTTTTTGGTTGTGAGGAGACATGGATCCTTCTCAGCTGCCCCAGAGACCCAGCTCTCTGGAATCAGTGGGTCCGGTTTTCCATGGCCAGAAGCAGTCAGGAAAAGGATTAGACACACAAAAGGCAAATTAAGGTATCCATTTGTTCTTTTTTGCAATTGTACAGAAACAGTGAGTTACTCCCACAAACAGACATCACACAGTGACTTTGTCACTGTTGTTCATCAGGATATTTTTCACTTCACTTTCGTTATTTGAGGGCCGATTTTTGAGTTTGTTCTGCATCAACACACCTGATTCACACCAGATGTGCTACTAGCAGGCTCCTGCAGAGCTCAACAATCTCTAGATGAGATCCATTCAATCAGAACCAGCTGTGCAGAGGCAGGAAACTGTCAAAAAGCGGCTGGCGTGGACCAGAGTTTTACTCTCCTGTACTACATGAATGGGCTTTGAGCACCCGAGAGACAATACAAGATTTAAATGAAGGAAACAAAGTTGGCTTCACTGGAAACCCAGACAACTAGAAGTGACACAAAAAACAGAGGAACCGGGTACAGAGGCAGTAATGGCAGGAATCTGACCGGGAGAGATAAACCAGGTGAAGATGATTCTGGCTGCATTTAATGTGCGGATATGCTTATTAAAACAAAGCCTGTCTCATATGTTTCTTGGCAGCATAACAAACATATTGTGATGTCAGAAGACTTTGACCAATCAAAACACACATTTGTGAGAGCCTCTCATTTTGACGGGGACATTTCTCCCTGAGCTTTCTGAGCTAATCTCAAAGTCATTTTGCGGTAGTGTGCAAAGCAACTCAACATTAAGGTCTGAATGGCTGGAGCTGATCGTGCTTTTTCCATTTAAAGTCAATTTGCAAGGCAATGAGAAACCATGTGTGTTATTCTACCATTTAAAAAGAAGCATTTTGTGCTTTTGATGGCAAAAAGTAATCTAATTTTGCATTGTATCAGCAACACTGCAGCAAACAATCAGTCCGAGTGTGACTCACCAGGCTGGCTCCGGTCACCTCGCTGTAGGCCAGGCCGTCTGGAAGCACCAGAAAGTGTTCCTGTTCTTTACTAACACGCAGCTGGAAGAGATGAGACGGAGTACCATGATTACGGCACATTCGGCAAAGTTTTTAATCACGTGCCTTTCAAATACGGGTACACAACCTGGAGAGGACCATTAAAATTTATTCCTATTTGGTTAAAAATCCTTATTTCAAATCATGCACACACATTTAAGAGACCCATGACATGAGGTCCAGATGTTTCCGGAAACGAAGCTGATATACTTTTAAGCACTATCAGTAAGTCAAAGGTTATTTGTCTGCATGTATTCATCTCAGCGTGAACATAATGTTAGGGGTGGTAAAACTAACTGTGAGACAGGTCCGGCCGATCTGGGCCCAGCCGAAGAGGTCGAACAGCCGATGGGTGCTGGCCAGCTTGCAGCGCATCAGCCTCTCCCCCTTCACCATGCTGCCGGGCTCCCATCCATGCAGGTCGTTGATGGGGGTCACCATCATCATGTCTGTAAGCCGGCAGAGAGCAGCCAATTAGTGGAAGAGGCCTTTTTTCCCTCTTAGTCAGTTACGTTCAATCTATTATTAATCGTTGAGGAGAAACGTTATCTTTGGCATCTTAATTATTACTAAAAATTGTAGTGATGTTGATGTAGTTAAATGGAAATGTGGCCATTCAATGTGTGGAGGAGAGGAAGGTGTGGCAGATTTCCTCAGAGACTGCTGTGATCTGGTTGGGGGAGTTATTTTTTTTTTCTAATCTTAGCAACAACTTAGCTGATGACTTCATATGTGTCACACAGTAGACGGCATGAACGGAAAACCCAGAAGAAACCGCTCAACAGAGAGGTTACTGATCAGCGAAATGTCCAGGACTCCAGCACCTGTCATGAATGTGGGTCCATGTCTTTATCTGTCTCACATTTCCCATGATGACCGGAGGAAGAAAGGTTTCAAATTCTTGGAAAGCCACGTTAGCCACTCTAGCAGGTTAACAACTTTTCAGTTGCTATGGTTACGAATAGTTACAGATGTAAAGAGGCAAGCAGCGGCCTTTCCAGCACCCACACCAACTGGGCAAAAAGCTCCAGAAAGTCTGAGGAGGATTGAAAGAAAGGTGTTGTTTGTTCAGAGGCTGCTGCCTCTAGTGGCACCATTATGCAGTTCTGATGCTAATTGTCTTAAAAGTATCTGAGTAGTTGTTCTTCTGCTCTCCCTGGGCCTGTTTCAGGAAATAACGCCCACTTTTCATCCAAGACATAGTGGAATCCAGCTTCTTTACGACAACATGGATACTTTATCTGAAGCTTTTCTTTGTGCCGTTTCAACCATCAAATGAAAAATGTTCTAAAAAAAGAGTCCAGATTTATGCATGGAAGATACACCTGTGTCAGGCAAGCATAAAAAAACTATTTTCATCAGGAATAACGACTTGGCTGTGGGCACAGAGGGGAATCGTGAGTGAAGAAAAATGCACAGCCTGAAAAGTGGTGCAGCAGCTGGACTTAAAGACCTCTCGGTAAAACAGGCAAGTCCCACACACTACTGCACCCCCACAAGGTCTTATCCAGCTGAGCAACGAGTAAGAATCCGAGTTTTCTAAGCCCACAGTGCATCTAAAGCCAACTTAGAATGTGCGATCTCAAGCAATACCACGTAAAAATCCACAAAAATACAAATAAATGAATTGAATTATCAATAAAAACTGAAAAGTGTTCAGAACGTAGGATACAAAGTTTAAAGGGGACAACAACACTTCTAATAATAAAGGAACACCCAGAATAATGATGGACTTCTCTTTAATTTAGCTAAAAAAACAAACACTTTATCCAAAAATTTGATAATAAAGGACTTTCAATTGCTGCATCTCAATAATGAGTCAGTAGATCTATGGACTATCTTGACAAACTTGAATGTGAGGCTAGCAGAGTTTCAGCTGAATGAGGGCACTTTGAAAGGTTTACTTTGAGGAATCGAACACATACTGGACGGTGGAACTGGCAGAGAGGCCGGAGAGCCGTGAGACGCCATGAAATCCGCCAGCTGCCTCAGTGCCCAGAGGTTGGACGAGCTGCCGCCCTTCTTCATCTGTTCCTGGATCAGCACGTCCAGCTCCTCCCTGAACGACTGCACATGAAGGCAGAGCAGGCTTTGCTGCATCATCACGACTAAATCTCATCACAGACCACAAGATAAATCTTCAGTTTGAAGCATCACGTAACCTCGTCAGAAGAGTTTCAAACATGCAAACTCATGCTCAGAGACGACCCAACATGTGAGCGAACATTCAGTGACTCGACCTCTTTCATCGTTTTGAAATGAGTGGCGCCACTGCTGCCCTGACATTATCAAAGGGAAGACTCAGACTGGAGTCCAGAGCTTTCAAGTGTCTTTTCAGAAGAGATTTATTCTAACGTGGGGAGATAATCGCATCCAAAGAGGACAGAGTTGGAGGAAAAGGAAAAACAATCAGTCGCGGAGACAAGCAGCCAACTCACCGGACTCTGGAGAAGACTGGAGATGCGTTTCTTATGCTGCGGCCCGGAGCCGGGGGTGGAGTGCTGGGGCGACGGGAGCCCGTCGGGGACCCCATCGCTGGGGCTGCGCTGCACCGGGGTGCCCTTTGGGGTGGGGGATTTGCTCATCTTCTGCTTTTATTTGGGTGTCTCTCAATAGAACTGAAACTAAACCACACATGAAATAAAGTTTACAAATGACAGATAGATAGATAGATAGATAGATAGATAGATAGATAGATAGATAGA
>JABUIW010000162.1:9905383-9985618 GCA_013363375.1 Menidia beryllina | reverse complement strand
TATTTTTAAACTGCTGGTAGACCTTTAGCAGTTTAAAAGCTGAATAAACTGCTCTTGTTGTGAATCTGAACGTGAAACAGAGTCCCTCTATTTGTTCTTTGCTCCTTTCAGTACAACTGTGATATAATAAAGCATAAAAGTGACTGTGATGAACACCAGATATGAACTGAGTGGTCATTGGTTTTACAATGGCCTGTGCACATCACAGCTAAATCAATTTGGAGCCAAATTCCACTGTACATTATGACCACAAATGTACAACAACTGCCAGGAATATTACAAACCCCAGTGAGATGTTATCTAGCTCTAAAAAAGAAGAAGGGAGTATGAGAAATAAAAAATAGGAACGGCTCCGACGGCATGAAGGATGCAGCATAAAGTCTGAGCTTTAACTCAAAACTGCAACATGAACCTTACAGAGAGGATGAAAAGAAGCTGGAAATACATTCGAGTTTCGACTCAGACTGAATTTGTTCAGCTCTGAGGACACCCAGCATTTAATCTAACCCCAAGACTACCTTGAGTAATGTTTGGTCTGACGGTGAATCTGAGCGTGAGGGTGTGGATTGGGGATCTATGTGAGAGAAAAAGGTTTTGGGAAATTATGTTTATAGATGAAACCATCAACACCTGTGGATAAATCAGCATGACCTAAGATGGGATGGCATACAAGAGAAGAGCGAAAATAGTCCAGTTTGAAATGTTACAAAACCTGCTGCCACATCATGAAAGTGTGTCTAAAGAAGAAAAACAGGAAAACGATCCATCTCAACTTAAAGCATCAAAAATACTGTTTTGAATCAATTATTAGCATTTTTTACAACATTATTATCATTGGTGCTAAAATAAAATGATTCAGGATGGAATATGTTATTGTAAATGATAATTTGAGCACCTGTTACATAGTATAATTTCACATGAATCAATTGAGGGGGTCCTCCCTTGCTCTGTTTACAGTTCTAAGGCAGCAGCAATGATAGCAGAGAGGAGAACTGTCCACAGACTCAGAAAAATCCCCTTAATGCTTTCTGTCTTATTTCCCCTGACAGAAAAAGAGCCTAAACCAACATCTAATGTTAGTTTCAGCATGTGCTACATGTATAATGTTTGCTTATCAATGTCTGCAAACCAAATTGGGTTCCTTTAGATTTCCAATTTCTGATCTCAAGCATCTATTCCCCATAAGTGATCAATATCATACACATCCTTCAGAGTCAAAATAAAAGGGAGGGATGCTGTAAATCAGTGAAAAGTTAGAACCCATGAAATTTTTTTCCTGTGGCTAAGAAACTTGGATTAATCATTATTTGAATAGGAGATGAGAGAAGGAAGAGCGTGACTAAACATTCAATTTAAATTTTAAAACTGGAATCAATGTTTTTCACATAATTTCCTCCATATAATGAATAGTGCTAATAAATGTGTTTATATTTAAAAGTGTGGAGCAGAAAAGTCAGTGTGGAATCTGTAGATAGATTTTTATCAGCAGGAAATACATCGTAATCAAGTGATATGTCAGGTGCAATAAGAATTTGATTGATTAAGACGGAGACGTTATACATAATTTGGCTCACATTTGCGTAAACACAGGATCTTTCACTGGGACTGATGACCAAACAACAAAGCTTTCAATAAACAGATAAATGAAGGGCTGCCTGGAGCATCATTATGTAGATACTGGAATTTGATCAAAAACTGCTTTTCATCTAATAAAAATAAGCGTCACTTGACACTACAAGTCTCTGATATTTTTCAGCTCTTATCGTTTTTCTTAACTGAACTGAGCTTTTGATTCAAACCTTTAAACTTAAAGGGTTTTTGGGAAATTTAGAGTAGAATAAAAAAACAGCAAAAACGTTTGCATACTTATATATTCACCCCCTGTCAATCAAAGGTTTGTTTGCCCATTTTTCAAAGCAGAGCTGCTCCTTCTAGCTGGATGGGCTCTGCTGAAGTACATTGATCTTTTAAAATCCCAGTTGGACTGAGCTGAATAGACAATTTTCCTTGGAACATTTCTGAGTGGAATGACATTGAAGAATGTTTGGCTGCAGCCAAAGCCAAAGTTTTAGGTATCAAAGTAATCAGGACTTAACTCTCAGCTCAGGAATTGCTGGACCATCTTTTATGAGAGAATGGAGATATCTTCTTCTTATAGCTATAGCTAGATAATTAGCCCTTTTGAGATGAGGACCCAAATGAGTCTGGAACATCACAAGTAGCACAAACAAGAAAGCAAAATCGTCACATAACAAGAACATATGACCTTTAAATTACTTAAAATGGCTGACAGGTGGAAATGATTCGAGGCCTATCGTTAGAATAAACCAATAAATTATGTATATTCATTCCTGCTGTCCACCAAGGCCTGAGATGACTTTGACACCGTTTGAAAAGAAGAAAATCTCAAACATAACTTATATACATGAGAATTTATCAGAGCTACCTAGAGTGAAATGTCCCACTGTCCACTAAAGTGCACAACTCTCATCCGTCTCACTGGGGGTGTGCTGAGCCCCCTCCTCTTCAACCTCAACCTCTGTCTGCAGACTGGCTTGAGTTTGCTGGTGGTACGACAGTGGGTCCTGCAGAAAGTGGCAGACTGAGCAGAAGACTGTAAACAGCCCCTCTCTGAAGGGCATTTATTTCTTCCTGCTGCACTCACCCCGCCCACCTCCAGTTTTTACGTTCAGCACGGTCCGTTGTACAATGACAGCAATAGCTTTCCACAACTGTAATATAAAAACATGTTATTCAGTCAACTAATGTGACCCTAAAACATAAAAAAGTCAACCCAAAACCTTTAGCTTCAATCTTTTGAGAAACTCTTTCTAATTGGTTGGACTGGTCATCACACCTCTTCTGTGGGGCGTTCTTCCACTGCCACAAAAAACTGTCGTCATCAAGGGACTTGAAAAGAACTCAAATTAATAGCTACAGGCCAGTGTCAAAGCTTTCCTTTTTAAGGGAAACAATCATAGAAAGGGCTATTTTTCAACCGCTGAATTGATACCTGACTCACAGTAATTGTTTTGACATTTTTGGGAAAGATTTCTCCTGAAGCGCAGCAACGAGGGGTCTGCAGAAAAAGTGGAAAACAAGAACAAGTCCATCAGCAGCCGCACTGAACTGGATTTTTGTTGGTCCACCACTTGAATTTTCCAGGACGTGTGTGTCATAGGTTCCAATTCAATAACCCAACAGATTGGAGAACAGTGAGCCTTTTCAGAGGCCTCAACAGTTTTGCAAGTTGACAGAAACTTATATGGAATCCGCATTTCATTGAACTGAAGGACTTTGATTAAAATCTTTTAAACTTTATTTGAGTTGAAGAACCTTCAAATCGAGTTGTGGTTGAATTGTGCTATCCACACTAATTCACACACACTCTGAGCACTCCTTTAGAAAAGCTGAAAGAGTCAAGACTAGAATAAGATGACCATTAAAGCAGACGGATAATTGTTTAAAAGAAAAATCGAAAAAGCTCAAGATTTAATAAAAAAAGAGAACCTTGTCTGCTCTTCTTTGATGAGAAAGTTTAGAGTGCAAAATGCACCAGGATGGAAAGAAGTAAATAACTGAATAAAAAGGATGGGCGGTGAATTATGAACGTGTGTCAACCTTGAATCTTGCTTCAATAACACAACATGTGAGAAAACGCAAAGCAATAATCTGTCATGGTTAAGTGAGGACACCTGTAAAAGCTCAATGCAAGTGCTGGTCATGGCTTGGCTTTCAATCTCTATTCATCAGAGCATTTCTGGAGACTTGTTTTTGTGTGTTTGTGTTCATAAAAGCGAAGTGAAGTTGAGATGGAGTGGAATTGCTATAAACTGTTTTTTTTATAGCAAATGGTAGAATATTATCCTAAAGTGACAGTTTATTAAATCATAAAGAATGAGTGATGCAAATAAATATGAACAGAAAAAAGGCCCTTAGGAGTGAGTGTGCATGGTTGCTCGTCCTTGTGTGTCTCTATGTGGCCCTGCGATGGACTGGCTGACCGTCCAGGGTGTACCCTGCCTCTCACCCATTGACTACTGGGATAGGCCCCAGTCCCCCCCCGTGACCCCATTTGGGAATAAGCAGAACATGGATGTATGGAACAGAAAAAAGCTTTAATCACCAGCTGAGTCTTCACTCATCAAGACATTAAGAGTAGTCTCAGGCATTTACAGCTGATCTAGTTTATTTCATGCAATCTTGACAGCTGAGGAGTAAAGTCACCACAAATCCATAGTTTTTATATGGGATCGCCTCTGGAGTGGTAAATGTCACAGATAAGTCTAACTGTGACGCATCCTGTTGCCACTCAGGTCCACAGATGCCAACCTAAATTCACACACACAGAAAGATGGAAGTGAGGCTCACTCCTTCCAAGCCTGGAGAGGAAGAAGTGTTGTGATGACCTCAATGCCTGGAGAGGGCGAAGGGCTGCTAAGCTTTTAATCTGTAACAATCATAAATTGACTTGATTTTACACCGGTGGCTTCAGAGTGTTTTCTGTGACTCCTGTTGAGAGACCAAAGACAGAAAAAAGTGTCCTCCTTTCTAGTATAATTACCAAACTGTTTACTGATGCACACTCAAAAACCCTGTTAGAAAATGATACCTTTCATCAGATTGTGTATCAGATGACTCATTAATATGGTTCTTTTTTGGGTAAGATCCATCTTTTAAACTCCCTATTTCATACTGCTGCCTACCCTCTGCAATGTGAAAATAGCATGATCTATTAATAGTTATTCATGTGATACCCAGGAGGACGGCTTATTTCACAATCCCATGGCCTGCCATGCTCTGAGTGTTTTCACATTAGGGTGACGAGAGCAAATGCACAGTGTTGAGGGTTTTCCTGGTGCAGCGAACAGGTTTGAGGAATGTTATCCGCCTTATCAAGAGGAAGGTGCTCCCTGTAATGCTTTGTGAATAGAACCTTTACATATTGACCTATGTGCTGCTTGTATGGGTGGATGTTTCAAAGTTTGCCATACATTTTCTGTGGATTATGGTTGCCCCCCCGCCCCTCATCTCCTCTGTAAACACCAACAAAACACAAATCAAAGAACATTTCAGATCTATTTCTATAATACATAGTTTTGTACTTTAACTGTGGTCTTGTACATTATTTTTTAAATTATTTTGATTTAAATACAGGATAAATAAAAGAAATAAACCATCCTTTGGCTTTGTCTTGGCTCCCGGGCATCATCGGGCCGGTCACGTCCGCCTCATCAGCAGCCAATCGGCTCACTCTATTTGGAATGACGTCAGCAAACTAACAACTCCAGGAAGCTGGAAGTTTCGTGTCTTCCAGGACGTCTCCGTCTCTAACTACCACCAAATTTCGACAAGCAACCAAACGAGGTGTGCTCTGAGTTTTTTTTTAGTTGTTGTTGTTGTAAAAATTCAAACCAGCGACTTTTTTGCTAAACTTCTCTCTGACTTAGTTGAAATAAGGACGTGGGGCGCGACCCAGAAGTCGCCACACATCACCGTGAAGATGCTATCGCCAAGTATGTCGGCTAACTACTGTTTGGAGCTCGATGTTGACCAAGTTCCTAAAGTAAGTATTTATGTGAAACCCTTGACTTTTTTTTGGCGTGGAGGGCACGGGAGGGTGTACTCCTCCGTGTCTTCTGGTGTGACTTTTTCACGAGCTGCATTTATACAGTTATAAGCGCTAGGCTCCTGGAGCTTATTTGAATACTAGCTATCTCAAAAGAGCTTGGACAGCAAACGTCTTCCTTTGGAAAATATCTGCAAGGCCATGAGCGAAAGGTTACAAGGTCACGGGTAGCACAAAGCCTCCAAAGGTGAAGGTTTGAATCCTGCTGTTGACTGTACTTTCTCTGCTTAATAACAACCCGTATATGTGTTTATATTTGCAAACAATACGCCTTCCCCCCCCCTAAGGAACGTAAAAAGTCTGGGTAACTTGTCTCAGCTTGTCTAAGTTAATAGTGTGAAATGATACATTTCCTAGTCCTGGCAGGCTTATGCTTTTGAGTCGGGGTGTATAGGGGGACCCACTTCCATGAATATTTAAAGTGGTTCAATTCTCCAGTGTGA
This sequence comes from Menidia beryllina, assembly GCA_013363375.1. Classification (NCBI taxonomy): domain Eukaryota; kingdom Metazoa; phylum Chordata; class Actinopteri; order Atheriniformes; family Atherinopsidae; genus Menidia; species Menidia beryllina. Next base: position 9,979,546 of record JABUIW010000162.1, on the reverse strand, counting down.
TGTCAGCAAGTGTTCAGCTTGACGTTATGCGCAGATGTCAGGAGATGACTGAGGAAATTGAATCAATCTTGTTTGTGCAGGGAAACATGAAGATATTCATGGAAGAAGGTTCTTTCGACCAGTGGAGAGAAACAGACCTCGGAAAGCCATGACTGCACAAGAGCAGGAGCTCACCTAAATGATTTATTTGCCCCTGCAATGACCAGTCAGACTCAGCTGCTGCTATTAATTGTGCAACAGTTCATTATGTTGGCGGTTAAGTGTTGGACGTTGTATTCGAAACAAGGATGGAGTGGAAAATGAGCTATTTTCTTTTCTAAGAAGCAATCAATTAGTCAGGCGTGTTGCTTTTTACACTGAATTTTCCTTTAAAAAAAAGATTAATGTAGCGCTTTGCTTTGAAGCCCTTAGTTTGGCGTTTGAGTGTCTGGGACTTAAGGTTTTTGAGACTCCAGGTTTTGGATTTTCTGAAAAGCTTTTCATGCCTCTGCTCATGTAGAGGTACCACCAGTGGCTGAGCCACAGGTGAATGGGCTGCAGGTTTGCACTTCGGTTCACAGCTTTACGGTTTGGATCAAGTTCTCAAAGGCTGAATGGCAGCCGTGTACAAACAGGTGACTAACAAACAACCTCCACTGTACTTTGTGAACTTGTCTAATGCTCGAATGAGCTTTTAAAGGGAGGATAATTTCAATTGCTCACGCTTTCTATTTGTAATGTTTGTTTTTGTCGTCACTGTCTTGTCCACTATGTGATTGTGTGTTACTGCTTTTCTTGGATAGGTCATTTTTTAAAAAGAGGTCTTATCTCAGTGGGTCATTTACCTGGCTTTTAAAGAAGTTTTATTATCTTTCTTTGTTAAAAAAAAAAAATACTCACTTAAAATAAATTAAAAAGTGTGTTAAAAGTTAAAATAAATGATCTTTTAAATTAGATTTAAGGAAAAGAGGGCTATAATTGAATGCATCAGATCCAACTGAAGATCTGTTTGGGACCTAATGAGACTGACGTTATGCCCTTTTAACTCAAATGTAAAGTTAACCATCTCCATTTTAGTGGATTCAAATCTCTCTGGAATGCCTCTGCGGCCTCCTGGAGGAAACCAAATTGAATCCTTTTTGAAGCGGCAGAAAACATGGATGGCGTTACACATTTAGTGATTACGTTAAAAAGTAGCTGCCATCAGCGGCCAAAAGTAAACTTTCCCAGCAAAATGAGAGCCATCCTGCCTGAAAAGCATCTAGTCCATCTCCTCGTGACAGGTAGAGACAGGCTGCATTCAAAGGAGGGAAATTATTCCCAACACTTGAATCCTACATGTTTCCGCTGCATTGCAGGGCGGTTGTGTAATGACAGCATTTGGTGTATTTAGGTGGACAAATACCTGCACCAACTGAAGTTGCCGGATGAGACTTTGATGGATTTGTCTGTGAGGTTCCGGCGTGAGATGGACAAAGGCCTGTGCAGGGACACCAACCCCACCGCTGCCGTCAGGATGCTGCCCACCTTCGTGCTCTCCACTCCCGACGGAACCGGTAACGCCTGCTTTGTAGCACAGCTGCTCCATGAAGGGGCTTTGCTGAGCACAAACTGTTAGCAGAAGTCCCAAATCCAGCCAAAAAAACCAACTCAGACCAGAAATTGAAGTTTGTTTTGACGCCTTCAGACTAAAGACTTTGTGAGTTATTGTGTAGAGCACAACAGAAGCCTGATTTCCACATTCCCAGACTTCACTACTAAGCTGTACCCCTGCTTTGTTAACAACAAGGCCACAGGAGCTGAATTTACTGCATTAAAACTTTTCAGATGTATGCTTTTTCTCTTCCCATCAATAGCTTCAATTTTGCATATCTCAGTAGTACATTTGTGCTCCGATTTCAATTTTCTTTTTAATACAAGGGAGCCCATGGAGCCTTTGTTCACTGAGAGAGTTTTCTTTTTGATTTCCTTTTGCCCCAGTGTCATGCAAACAAAGTGCTTTTTCAACATTTTGTACTGGTTATAGAGAACAGTGGGGACATGCTCTCAATCACTGCGAATATGGAATAATGCTGAAAACAAGGCAAATAGGAGGCGCCTGCTGGTTTAGCTGATTTGAACCATCCCATTAGTCGCAGGAAAGTTATTTGAGGTCCAAAAACAATCAGCCAGGACAAGCACATTAGTTCAAAACAATGCTGTTGATTACACACAACATTTAGCGTGTTTTCATGCAGAATAAATCCAGTTTAAAAGAACATACCTTTGAGTCTCGTTGGCTTTCAGTATGAAGTTGTCATAGTGTGTGAAATGTAGAAAATGGCCACAGAAAACATGGTATTAACAGGGCTAATCCTTTAAAAACCAGTCAACATTTTTTTGCACATTTAAATCAGATTTTTTAGTATAATCTTCAAGTTTTAGAGAAAAGCAAAAAAGATGTTACAGAGTCGATGCTATCACCTATTTATGATGGATTGCATGTTTCTAATCAACACCATGTTATTATTAAGAGCAAGATGTTACAGAATTGTACACAGAATGAGCATGAAAGGCACTATTTACATTTTTTTCTCACAAGACACAGTCTGGTTGATTATTTCTTTGGTTTGTTTGTTTGTGTTTTCGTTCAAAGAACAAGGAGAGTTCCTTGCGCTCGACCTCGGTGGATCAAACTTCCGCGTGCTCCTGGTAAAGGTCCGGGGTGATGGCGAGCGGGGGGTGGAGATGGAGGACCAGATTTATGCCATTCCTGATGACATCATGAGGGGCAGCGGGTCTGAGGTAACAAGCCGCCATGTTGTCCAAATGCTCGAGCATGGCCGCACATTAGTTCGCATTTCCACCCTCAGTTTGTGGGAGTTTAACACCTCAATAAACCAAAAATGTTGGTCTCTCGCAAAAAAAAAAGAAGAAAGAAAGGAAGAAAAAAAGATATAGAAAGGCATTAAGCCAGCCTGACAGTCGCCAGCGGGACTTTCAGTGACACGCTGCTGGAGTGAGTCTGTTCGGGCCTCCAGCTGCTTTCATGGCTTCAACAAACGGTGGAGAAAATCCAATCTGCCCTACAGCAGCCAAACACAACAGAGACATGGAGAAGGTGGAGAAGTGTGCACTGGAGTTTGAATTAACAAGAGAAGTGAGTTCCCTGCAGAGCAGGAGCGTACTGATTAGGCACAAAAAAGCAGGTGAGCAGTAAAACTGCCTTTAGATTTACATTCAGTGTTTGTTACAGAGTTTTGACAGAAAACTGCTAATTCTGACCTTCTCTTTCTGTGAATACCATAAAAAACATACGAAAGCCTATTTGAGTACACTAAACCAACTTAATATTTTCCTCAGCTGAAAACAACTTTTTTTAATCAATACCTTTGACCTAAACCTAAGTATGAATTACAGTCTAGAAAATTAGAAGGTTATTAGATACACCCACTCAGTACACATGAAAGAAAGACCTGCCAGTGGATGTTCACAGTTAATCATGTAAACCATGCAGATAATCAGATTACCTCCTTAGAATAAATGCAGGAGGGCTGTTACTGTGATATGATGGAGAACTGTAATTACAGTCTGAATTGTGGAGTTTCTAACCTCAGAAATGATACAGCTCCTGTAAATGGGTCTGTTGGGTCCTTACTAACAATAATGAAAGAAAAGATCTCAGCTCTGACTTCCCTGCTTATGTTCTCAGCTCCTGCTGAATGAGACTGGACTAAAAAGAACTCTTTCTTCTCGTAGTTGTTCGACCACATAGCTGAGTGTTTGGCTAGTTTTCTGGAGAAGATGGGGATGAAGGATAAAAAGCTTCCTCTGGGCTTCACCTTCTCCTTTCCCTGCCAGCAGACCAAACTGGATGAGGTGAGTGATTTGTAAACTGTTTTGGAGGTAATGTTGGAACCATACTCGATTTCCATTGTGTTAAGAGGTCAAATCAGAAGCTTTGGCCGTCCGAAAATGAACTGATGTTGAAGGAGGACATCCCTTTAGCTCGCACCCCCTGCAGTCGGTTCATGCAGATACCCAGATCCTCTGTGGGGAAGAACCTGTCAGAACCGGCGCCACTGATGCTGCAGCCACACTTTGTGGCAGAATGTGCGTGTCGTGTGCGGTCTCACTCTGGTTTTCTCTGCTCTGTCTGCAGAGGAAACTGTGACCCGTGCAAGATTTTGCCCGCTGAACTGATAGCAGGTCTTTACCCCTTTTGAGGATGTTTGTCCTCCACTCTGAAAAGTCTTTGGTTCCTTTAGGCCTGACGGATGTTTTTGTGCTATAGGCATCCAGACTTTGCCTCTACCTCTCTTCATTTATCTTCAGCTATTACTGTGAATAAATTCATTCAAATGAAAATGCTTAAAGCAAAACATAGGCTTAGATTTGACATAAGAGGCAGTACTTTTGCTCATGAGCTGTTCATAGATCAGGGCTCCCTAACAAGCTTTGTCCACCAGGTCACAATGAAAAACACTGGAATCTGATATCTTTATTCATTATCAGCTTTTTAATTTGGGCTGACAGATGGATGAAATGTTTATTGACTTTTTTCTGAGATACCTGCAGAGAGAGAGAAACACAAGTGAATGACAACAATCATGTCTCATAGAGAGGAAAGAGAGCTGAGGGCGTAGAGGAGAGCTCATTATGTGGCCCTAGTAGAAAGCAGACATGGTAGATAGGACATACATTTCCTAATTAATCATCCTTGACATGTAGCTCTGTTGTGTCCTGGAACTTGGGAGATATCTCAAAGTTGCTCTGATTTACCTTGATATGCTGTCTCGCTCAACACACTCCAGAAATTATCACTAAAGGCCTCTAAATAGCTAGTCTAAGAGCATCAGGGGGTTGTTTTCACAGAATTAATCTGAGCAGATAAATGTGCCAGCACACATGCGTCAGCATCTATCATGTTGGGAAAAGCAAACTGCGTCAGAGCTTTATAGTTCCAGCCACTGGATGGGAATCTCTCTGAAGGCGTCGGAGCAGATTTAGCATTCCTGGTGTTTGCGCGCTCTTCCAGAAGCTGTGGGAGTGGTTTCCACCACCACCTCTGAGTGTTTTCTGAAGAGATTTCTGGTGGATGGCAGCTCACCTTGATTTGACCAGAATGACAAATTATTTCAATGTTTGTTATTTCGATGTGCGCTGCTCAGCGAGTCCTCTGGCCCAGCTTTGTCATTGCATGACCACAAGCCAGAAATGTCACGACGGTGTTTTTTTCTTCCAACATTTCCAGTGCACTTTAAGGAATATTGAGTTTGCTTCCGTGAGCTTGTTTAAAAATATGACTGATGTTTTAAACCGGCAGCATTTTATCACATGATGCTGTCTCAGGAATAAATCAAACCGGTTACTCAATCTTTGTCATGCAGTAGCCATTAATCATTTTCTTTTGTCACATATCCTGTATTTAAAAGATAATTAGCTGTAATCATTTAAAAATAAGCACAGTTTTGACCCCAATCTGTCCTCATTTTCTCTTTTGCAGAGTGTTTTGTTGTCATGGACCAAAGGCTTCAGGATAAGTGGAGTTGAAGGAAAGGATGTGGTCAGCCTTCTGAAGAAATCCATAAATAAACGAGGGGTAATGATGCAATTGATTTCAAATGTTGGGTTGCTTTATCAGTTGTTGGGGGGGGGGGGGGGGGGGATAAATTCCTGAGCAAAAGAGACACAAACAGCTTTTTCTGATAGTGATAAATTAAATAATCCAGCAGCTGTCTGAACCAGCTTCAGAGACATGAAGGAGGAAAGGAGCTGAGATTGTTTATATTCCATACGAAACCGAGGACACGGAGCACGACAGGATATATATCTTGCAAATTTTGCAAGAGTTCATTTTTCTTGTCCTTCTTCGAACACTTTGATCGCCTCCAGCATTAATCGGTGAAGCACATACATTTATCACTAACCAAAGAGCAGCTACACCTTCTGCGATGCTCAGAGCCTGTTTGTGCTGGCTGCCTCCACACGCAGCCTGTGCAGGTGGCTGATGACTTGATGAACCCCTGCCGGGAGCTTTAAAAAGCAGTCAGTGATCGCCCCAGCTGCAGATTTGGAAGGGCGTTTCAAACGGAAAGTCAGCAGAGTAAATGTTAGACCAAAGCCCTAAAATGAATTATTTCACTCTGGCTGAGATACAGTTTCCTGTGTTTATTTCCTTGTAGGGTCTCTATCATTTCTGTTTTTATTTTTCATTTATTCTTTTTTTTAAGATATCAAGATGTAAATGGAAATTTTTCCAGTCTTCATCTTGTCTCATAATGGTGAATGCAGCCTCAAATGAAAAGAGGGACAGTGGGAAAAAGTCCCCCCCCCCCCCCCAAAGCTTAGGTTTGCAAAGCTGCATCTCGACAAAGACTTCTGGAACAAGGGGCAGAACAAACAAAACTTATCTGATATATCACATTTAAGTTAAGTTGAGCTGAATTTCTTTGCAGGACTTTGATGTTGACATTATGGCAGTGATCAATGACACCGTGGGAACCATGATGACTTGTGGCTATGAAGATCAGCTCTGTGAAATAGGCCTCATTGTGGGTATGTCAACTTCAGTGGAAAATCATATCTGTGGTCAAACTGGAAAAATACCCAAATGGTCTTTTTATTGTGCTTTTCATGTATACATGTAGGTGTAGCCGACCCAAAACGTAAACAAATTAAGCAGTTCCCTCAGGCCCTATAACCACTAGGGGGCCCCCACGGGCAATTGAATACATTATTTTAGCATTTTTTTCTTATTTTTTCTTTTTATCGCATATTTGAGTCACAATTCATGTTATTAAAGGTATATAGTTATTCAAATATACCCCAAAACATACCGAAACATTGATTAATTTCCTTTAATTTAGCAAATCTGGCCTGTTTCCATTGTTACAATTTCAGTGTATTCCTAATGACAGAATAGAACATTAAACTAGTTTACTCTACATGCGTGAATCATCAATAATCAGTATTATTGGCAGAAATAGAGACCCCAAAATGATTGTAGGGCCCCCACATTGAACCACAGCTGTATGAAAATGACGTCTTTCAGACTCTTCCATACATAAATACTTGTTTGCAGAGTTTATATTGTGTTCCATTTTAATTTTAATTTGGTAGATTTTATAATTTCCCTGTTAAGTCTGCATTGTAAAACTTGTATGATTCTTTCCTTGATGTTTATGTAAAAACAAGCACATGATAGCGAGATACATGATACCATAACTCTTTTTGAACTTCTGAGTCTCTGTGTAGAACTTAAAGGGTTAATTGCATAATTTTCTGATAAGAACAAACATCAGAGTAACTTATATAGATGTGCTCCTTTTGTTTGTATAAAACTTTACAGAAAGAGTTGCCACTCAAAGTGACTTGCAGTAAAGGTAATGAAGAAGGACAGAACATATTAAAGTGATGAATAAAAGCAAATTATGGCAGAAAAGATGTAGAAAGATAAAAATAAAGCGAAACTGTGGACGTGAAAATTAAAGTAATAGATGCATCAGAGGTCAAATCTGAAAGCCAATCAGCTCATCATCGAGAAGTGTGAAAAAAAGCAGGTTACGGTTGAAATGCCAAACGGCGACGACATCAAATCATCCAGGGAGGGAAGTTCAGTTCAGACCATCTAAGCCTCAGTTAGCGTGTTAAAGGTTACGACCGCTCAGAATGCAGGAAATGTATGAAAAGGTGTCACATTAAAACCAAGTCCTCAAAACTGCAGGGCAAAACGTCACAAAAAGAGAGCATTGGACAACTAGAAGTTGTGGGTAATGAAAAAATTTAAGGCGCCTCACTGGATTTGCTCAAAGAGAAGAGGAGAGAAGGATGGCAAGGCCATGTGGTGAGTGGGGGCGAACCATCCACGACTTTCTGGAGGAAAGCAAATGACTATACTCATTAAGAATCCCCATATTGGTAGATGTTTATTCTATAAAGAGCAGTAAGCTTTATGGTTAGACGTGGCTGGTAATGAGGCTACAGATGCATCTATTGGTGTCACTGAAAAACATTAAAGGGAGAGAAACAAATTTGAATAAACAGCTTAATAAGAAACAAAACCTGCATATAGCAGAATAAAACATAGCAAATGTATAAAGAAAATGGATGGGTGGTGGCTGCTGGTGAGGAAGCTTTTTATCCATGTGCAAATCCAGGAGTCAACTTGTGAGCCCAGCAGTTTCCTAACGAAGCCTGATTATCTGCAGAGCCAAAGTCTGTGCAGCTCCCGGCTGCTGCAGGGGGCTTGGCGTCCTCAGTGGATAGCTTTGCCCAAAAGGCGTGCTGGTGGTGATCGAACGCTCAGGCATATCAATGACTACATATATCTACTTCCCTCCAAGTTTTCGCTATTTGTTCCTTTCGACACAAAAGCTTTTAGGACCGAAACGTCCAGCAGAGAAAAGTGGGGTCCTGTGAAACTAAAGTCAGAAAGTGCCGTTACAAATCATTTCATCCTCTGTGGTCTGAGTCACTCTCCATTAGATTTCAGCTTATTCAGAGCACTCCTCAAAGGCTGTGCAGAGAAATCAGAGAACCAATCAGGAGTCATTAAGAACCTTCCCGGAAACTTATACTGGTGTCATTTATCAAGCCCTAAATAAGGATAATGAACCCAGTTGAAAGGATACCAGCACCTCTACTTAAAAAGAAAGACTAAATGGATAGAAAGAAACCCAAAGTCAGAGACGCAGAGTCCTGCTTTTTTAATTTTTTTATAATATGTGCTTTGAACTAATGTTTTAACAAATTCATTTAAAAAACAACTGCTGGAGTTTTGGTTCTGGAGGACAGATGAAATGAAGTAGATTAGAATTGCTGATAAAACTCCATCAACGTCTGGATTTATCAGAACCAGAATTACTTTATTAGTCCTTTGCGGGAAATTCTTTTCTTGTAGTGCACCCGTTTACAGAAGACATTTTCTTATTTTATTTTTTTTAAATCAACAGTATTTACAATGCTGCTCAGTATCTAAATTACTATTATTGGACATGAACAGTTATTGCACATAGTGAAGTAATGAAATAAATAATAAGTAATGAAATGACTGTCAGAGAGATGAATTATACAGTTTGATGACAGGCAGGCGCTCTGTGGGGCTCTGTGGGGCAGAGTTGTAAAATGATTCTCTGACTGAAGGTGCTTCTGTGGGAGACCAGCACATCATGAAGAGGGTGGGCAGAATTGTCCAGCATGGATTTTATCCTGGGCGACATACTTCTGGCTGACACTGCTGTTTATCTGCATTTAAAGGGTGGTTTCTAACCCGAAAGAAGAGCCGACATGCTCGTCAGTTCAGACATGAATGGAATGTCCAGAGAGAAGTTGTTGTCACGGTTGGTGGCGCTTTAGTGATTCTCATGTGATCTCTTCTGTGAAGGAACGGGGACCAATGCCTGCTACATGGAGCAGATGAGGAACCTGGACATGCTGGATGGGGATGAAGGGCGGATGTGCGTCAACACGGAGTGGGGCGCCTTTGGGGACGACGGTGCTCTGGAAGACATCCGCACGGACATCGATCGGGAGATAGATGCCGGCTCGTTGAACCCTGGAAAACAGCTGTGAGTGTCCAGGAGGTTTGGGCTGTCAACACAGCTAGAGACAAAACGAGCAGTTTTTCTCAGCCACAGTTTGGCTTCGATGTTTCACGCAGATTTCCTGAAACTGAGATGAAAACCGGTTAACGCTGGGTACTTTGTGTTAGGAGTCAGACTGTTGGGTAGCAGATGAGGCATCATTTGTTATAACAAAGGTTCAGATGGAGGGAGCCGTGCAGATTTCTCAGCGCTGCTGATCAATGGATCTGCTGTGTGCATCTTTTAAAGGATTTGATTCTTTTGTGTTGCATTTAACAACAAGCTAACTTTTGTCAGTCTGTTAAATCTGCTAGAAGACAGGCCTGTGTGTTTGTGTTCCTCAGCACTCTGATTTATTTCAGGTTCTATATTGATGCAACTACAGAAAATCTGAAGTAGTTGTGCGTTTGGAGCCTTGTGTGGTGAGATGTGTGTTTGTGTACCTGCTTTTGTTGGCTCAGCCTCTTCAGTGTTAATGAGCAGGTTAAAACCTGCATCTGCTGCAGAGCCATTTGGCTCGGGGTGGGCTGATTACGCCGTTTCACACTGCCAACAGTTGGCGGGTGTTAGACAATTGGACCAAAGGCAGCGGCATCAGTGTGTATGGGGCGTCATGATTTTTGCAAGTCCTTCTGAAATCAGTCACCTTCTCTTTAACTTTGACCTTTTGATGAAGCTCTGCCCCCCGGTCCTGTGAGCCTCACCCTCACCGAACAGGCCAAACAATGAACGAGGAGTGCACCTGGCAGCTGCCTCTGTTAGGGTTGAGGACCAGTTGAAGATGTTTTCCCACCTCCAGACTCCAGTCACGATGGCAGAACCCAGTTGGGTCTAAAGTATCTGCTGGTCCTGTGTGATCTGCTCATATCCCTCCTCACTGGAATGGTCTCATTTCTAGACCAACAGTTTAAAGTTCTCTTGTTAATTCAGATGATCAGCCACTGATGTCCGTGTCAAACGTAAGCTGTATGAATTGTCCAGAACCCCCACCCCCCCCGCTCTTTTTCATTTGAGGCTGCTCCCTCTCAGCCATCACTGTCTTTGTGCTCACACCTTCTGTCCGTCATGTGCTGCAGCGTTCCACCAGCATCACACCCTTGAAGGCATCTCAGCCCTCATCAGCACGTCCACATCTGTCTTAGGCCTGAGTTTGAGTCACTCTCATCAGTTATTTATTTAATCTTTCAGGTGGATGCCGTGTGCTTTATCCAGGAGAGAGACTCTCATCCTCACAATGGACGCACACACATCAGTGTGAAATATTGGGGGAGAAGAAAATGTGTTACTTGAGTGTTTTTTTTTTTTCTTGCGACCTACATAACACATAATTTCTGAAAGTTCAGAAATCATGTGGATTTAAGAGCCGCACTCCACAGCTGCTCATTGGCAGCATTTGGTGCTTAACAGGTAATAAGTGCGACTGACTGGATTGCATACCAGAATACAATTGACTCCATCACTTGGCCTGGATTGTAAAGAGTACTTCTTAATCCGCCTGCTCAGTTTTAACTGTGCTGCTTTTGAGCTTTTTTCTTAATTGACTTGTAAAGGGCCACAGTGAGGATTAGTGTAAAACTTGGCTCTCCTGTCTTATGGTGCTGCTTTGAACCCACCGATATGACGAGATGCTTCATTTGCAACCCCCTCCAAATAAGTTCCACTAATAAACAAACAAATGGGTGAGAGGAGGGCCATCCACCTGCATAACTCTGAGCTGTAAACCTGTTTTTGTTTTTGCACCACACTTAGGCACCTTAACCATATAACAGGGTTATTGAACCTCATTTCTTTACTTGTTTTATTATTTTTTCCTTTCTGAAAAGATGTTTGACTGTTGGTAAGAAAAAACATCTCACTGCACATTGTAATGCGTATAATTGTGTACGTGACAAATGAAGATTATCTTGAAAAAAAAAGTCCATGGCCCTTTTTCGTATTCAAAAAACCTTAGTTTATCCTCTAGAAACGTTTGCAGTTCAGGTTACTTCCTGTCCTTGACCGGCAAATGTGTTGCGTTTCTCGCTCACACCGAGTAATCCCTCACACCCAGGTTTCACTGATTGGCTCAGCTTGCAGCCTTCATGGCGTCCACATGGCATGACATGTTTAGTGTTTTTAGGTTTGGTTTTTGTGACACGCAGCATTCCTGGTGCTTTATCCACACCGTCTCTACAGAGGAGCAGCAGGAATGATGAACTTGCTCTGCACAGCCTGTCCCCTTTAAATCAGTCACAACTGAGTGGTCCTGAGAGAAAAAAGGCTATGAATTCAGCTGCAAATCTGTCTTGGCTGCATCCTGTCAATATTTTACAGTCCATCCAACAATTCTTATTTAGTGTTTGTAAGGCCTGAGTCGCTCTGACATGCCAGAGAAAGTGGGATATAGATTTTAAGGTAGAGGTCAACCTCTCAGGAGGGAGTTGAAAGTAAGGAGGTCAAAAGCTCTTTTTGGTGGCCAGCACCAAACAACAACCCACTGAAGTTAAAGAAAGGTCCAATCCAGACAAGGTTAGTCATCTAGACTATTATTAAGGTATTTCTTTTATTTCTTGTTTCATTTTTAGATGAACACCATTAAACTTACATGTTATATGTATTTCTTGCTTTCTGTGTAAAATATTTGTCATTTAAGTGGGTGTGCAAAAGGAGTCTGTAAAGGTAGATTTTTCTTCACAGCCCACACAAATCTCCTGTTATATGAAGCTTTTCATTCATTTCCTCCCATGTTCCTATTTTACCGCCTTGTTTTTATTTCTGTGCACTGATGTAAGAGTTGAGTTAAGGTGATAATTTGTGCTGAAATAAGAAATGAGAACAGAGTTCATGAAGGTGAATCCTACAGTTTCTACAGGCGGGAACTGGAATAAGGGGAATTGTTCATCTTATTGCTATGATTTGGTTCCTTTTGACCTCAAAGGAAGCTGATGAAGCGTCAGATTGATGGGTTTGTGAGTCGGATAAAGACATGCCAGTCTTTGTTAACATAAACCCACGTCAGTCTGCAGAAGTGCTAATAATACAGGAATTTCAATAAAGGCATTTAACAGCAAAGAAACGCCGAACAGATGGATTTTTCATCCTTTCACTTATCTAATTTCCAGGAAAACTTTGTGACGTGAGGAATGACGCACTCTTATGAATATTTATCTTGGATGCTGAGCAGAATTTGTTTCGTATTAGTCTAGGTATGTGACAGTTTATTTCATTCTGTCCTCGTGTAGAGTTGATTTGTTCTTCTGAAACAAAGAAGTGGATGACTAGATTCTGTTAATATCTGAACGGTTTATATGTAAGAATCATGTTCTTTGACTCCTACTCATAGACCAGCTTCTGGGTATGGGGGTGGCCCCCTCGCTGACGTCATGGGTTACAGAGTATTTAACTTTCAAATGTGTTTCTGAGATACTGAAATTAAGTCCTGGGGTTCGACAGCACACTGTTTTAGCTCTTTACTCCCCCCCAGTTTTCAACTTTTCAGATCTGTTGTGCTTTGAGTAGAGGGGCAGATGGAAGGCCCTCATGGCTGGACCAAAACTATCTGTCTGAACACAACCAAGACCAAAGAGCTGGTGGTGGACTTCAGGGAAAAGGAGCCTTTTAAGTCTCTTTTTTTGTTGGAATGTTTGCCTTAACTTTACAAATGACATAATGGATTTCTCAAAACCAGGTTTTAGGACCTTTTTTCTGCATGACTTCACACTCGGATCAAGACATTGTGGAGTTTTTGGGTGGTTTGGCAAAAAAGAATCGTCCCCTTTTGAAAATCACCAAAACCAAAGAGCTGGTGGTGGACTTCAGGAGATCTTAAACTTCAGGCCGGCCAGTCTGCCTTGATTGAAAGTGTTCAGACATGCAGATAAAGCAGCATGAGGTGGAGGTTTTATTTGGCACTGGAGATTTATAAACAACCCCACCAAAACTTGTTCAGGAGGTCCTTTTGTCTAGCAGCCATGCAGCTTTTTAATTGTAACTTCGAACAGTTCTTTTCAGATTCTTATTCATTTTGTTATTTTATTGATAACATTAATTTGTTCTGGTATTAAATAAATGTAAATATTTTCATTTTGACCTTGATGACTCGAATGTCCCCCACCCCTTCTGTTTCTGGTGTTTTCAGGTTTGAAAAGATGATAAGTGGCATGTACATGGGAGAGCTGGTGCGTCTCATCTTGGTGAAGATGGCCCGCGAACAGCTGCTGTTCCAGGGCAGGACCACGCCGGGGCTCCTCACCACCGGACGCTTCAGCACCAGCTACATCTACGGCATTGAGGACGACAAGTTAGTTTTGTTTTCTGAGCACGTGCGAGACGCCCACAAGTAGCCATTAGTTCAAAGAGCATCTGGCTGTTTCTGTGAACCAGATAAATGCCCAAGCAGATCGTGTGTTTGTATCTCTTTGGAGCTAACAAAGGGCATATTCTGCCATTTTTTAAACCAAAAATGTCAATTTCCAAGCAAGAGAATTGGAGAAGACCTCCAATTAGAACAAAAAAAAGGTCAAGCTGGCAATAAATCTGTTGCACCAGATTTCAACTCGCCCTGCTATTAACGCTGTTTCCAAGCCGATTCGAGATCTTGGCAAACCAGAGGATCTGGGAGGATCCTCCAAATCTAAATAATTGACATCGGGCAACTAGTGCTTCTGGTGTGTCCAGTTTGTTTGCTGCAGCTGATGTAGTGAAAACATGCCTGTTATCATCCAGACACCTGACTGGTGTTAGGAAAATGGGTATCTTGACCAATCCCTGCTTTTGTAGCCTGATGCGTAAGGATTTGTGTGGAGCTCCACCAGAGATTTCTTTTAGTCATTACAGTCACAATTGGCCCTGTCCTGTCCTCTAAATTTACCCAACCTGTCTAACTGCCTAATTTTAAGGTCTCTTGAAGCTTCTCTCCAGCTTGTATCAATTCTCTCATCTGCATTCCTGCACAGGGATTTTCTTCTTTTTTTATTCAAAATTCACCAAAAATGATAAGAAAAAAAACCTTCCTCGCATGAATTGTGACTCATTTTCTCCCTGTTTCAGAGCATGGGGACCAGTGATATGGTAATCTGGCCCTGGCCACTTTTTCAGCCCACAGCGATTCTGCAGAGTCTTCTGAAACTCTGCAGAAGTCCCTTTTTGTGCGAAAAAACTATGTGAAAGTACTTATCAGGCTTCAAATGCAACACTCTTGGGCTTTTCACTGAAGAGGTGCTTTTACTCTTTTTAGGTGGACACCAGTGTACCTGCAGGTCACAGAGACTCTGAGGGAAAAGGGTGGCTGTAATCAATCTTTAAGTCTTTATGCTTTTTAATGAGACTCTGCCACATCTCTAGATAAACTATGTTCTGAAATGCAAACGGGGCTACCAAACCAACTCTCTCAAGAAGCGTTTTTTTTTCTGTACAGAGATTTATTGCCTTATCGATTACTCGTCTGGCCCCCTCCCTACTTATTCATGAGTTTGTGGCTCTGTGCTCGTTGCAAGTCACCAGTTGAGCAGACTTAACACTCTTTATCTGTTTAATGGCTTATTGTCGGAGTGCAACTTGATAATAACCTCTGTCTGTGTCTTCTGAAGAGCAAAACTCAGAGTGTGTGATAGCATAACATGTTGATGATTAGAGGAGTCGGGCTTTGATGAGACATTTTCTGTCAGATGTAAGAAAAAAAAAGTCGATCATTCATGAATAAATGAAATGTTTAATGTTTAGGGATACGTCATAGATCAGTTAACTTATTAACAGATACATATACACAGATTTGGGTTTTTAATAGACCCTTTTGAACTCCAGCGCCCTGACAGCGGGGTGATTTTGTTTTTGCTTGAAGATGGAAAAACTAAAATACGAAAAGATGCTGATGTTTAAAGTGGCTGTTAAAGACCAAGAGTCTCAGTGACCAAGGATACTTTGTCTTAGTTTCTGTGGGCCACAGACAATGATTCCAGATAAGTTTTGGGTTTAACTGGAAGGAAGCGTGTTTTGTATCCACACACTGATCTGTTCCACAGACACACAATGCAGAGGTCTGGCCTAATGGAAGCATGTGCAGATTGGGTGCTCACATTGTGTCTCAGCTCACCGCAAACCGTGTTCAGAGCAAAAGGATTAATATATGTTGTTTTTTTTTTGCTTTTTTTCCGGCAGAGAAGAAGAAGGCCTGGCGAGAGCTGGGGAGGTGCTGCGCGGCCTGGGTCTGGACCCGTCGGAGGAGGACTGCAGCGCTACTCGGAGGGTGTGTCAGTTAGTTTCCACGCGGGCCGCCCACCTGTGCGCCGCCTCTTTGGCGGCCGTGCTGCGGCAGATCCGGGACAACAAAGCGGCCGAGAAGCTGCGCACCACCATCGGAGCGGATGGCTCGGTGTACAAGAATCATCCAGAGTAAGAGATGGCAGCGCCTGCCTTACCCTGAAGTTTGTAACTCACAGCCATCTGAGCTGTCTGATCAGAGGTGGACGGTAACAAAGTTTGTTGTGAATTTGGACTTTACTTGAGTTTAATTGTTTTATATTATTTTCACTCCACTACATTTTAAAGATACAAATCATACATTTTACTCCACTAAATTCCTCTGAAGGCTTTTGCTTCTCGTTACTTCCGTTGTTTGTGCTTTTTAATGTAGTTTGCATCTATTTTGTCCCCTCCGACGCCTTAGAAAAAATTACCACTACTGGCTTGGACAAAAAGAAGAGGAGTTATTTGAGTGTTGCCGTACAGCAACTGCACGCTCAGACGGGTGATTCCTGGGTCCAGACTCTGCTGCTATAGTTTTAGTTGGTCTCAAGTTGTTCTGGTGTAAATTGTACAGGAAATATTTCAAGTTCCAGCTTTCCTTGGGCTTCTGCTGAAAATGTTTATTTCATTCTACTTCATTTATCTAAATTGAGCCACCTCTTATGCCTTGCATCCAGAGGGTCACCGATACGAATCCATGACCAGCGGATACCATCTATGTGCCCATGGGAAAGAGCCTGTCCATGTATGACTGTGATAGTGTGACTCCGATGGTCCTTTGAGACGATTTTAGGTGCAGAATGATGCTGCCAAACGCCATCTGACTGAGGAGTTAATGAATCTTAAGTTGGATGTCTTTTAGATAAGAGAAGGTTTTTCATTTAAACTGCATGTCAGGCTGCTTCTGTAATGACGTACCAACACAGGCTTCGGCCTTCTTAGTCATCAAAGCTAACAGTGTTTGGCGATAATTGTCCTTGCCCTCTGTTTTTTCCCTGAAAAAAACCTGTTTGCTTCGGTATTCTTAGTCTCATTTTTACTCTCACATGCTGCCCGAGACACACCTTATTGTATTATGGGGTTCTGTTATTAATATACTTCTTTCTTAGATCTTAATAGGCACTTTTTATTCATTTTAGTGGAAAACCAGACCTTTGCGTTGGTTTATAGTTGCAAATTGAGGTGAACGCCTTCAGGACTTTTTAATCTCAGCCGCTTGATTTGATTCTTTTCATCTATCAAAATATATTTTTCCCCTTCTCCGTTGTGTATAAATATGGTACATAATCCTCGTCACATCCAGCTTCAGTTTAGCTCCAAAAAGGGAAAAGAGCGGTTGATGAAGGTTAAAGATTTTCAATTGTGAGAGAAACTAGATTAACCTATTTTACAGGACTCTTTTAATGCGATTGCATTTGTTTTACATAATTGTGTAGATGTTTTATTTATCCAGAGAAGATTTTATTCGCTAATAAGAGAAAGAGAAAAAGAGAGAGGTTTCCGTCACCGAAATTTTTTGGTGTGACTAGAGGTTTAAAGATTAGTTTTATCTGAAAAAAAAAAAACTTTCAAAGGATGGGAATGTTATCTCAGTAAGAAGTTGAAGGAATGCAGGCAGCTAAAATAAATAGTTTTAGCCCTTTTTTTTGTTAGTGGTTTAAAATCAGTCTGATTATGGGTTTGGGAGATTAACCTTTTCCCTTGAGCAGATTTATTTGCCAATTGAGACAAAAGGTTAAAGTTAAAAAAATTTCAATGTGAAAAACAAACAGAAATGTGTCTTTTGTGCATCTGCAGGTTTTCCAGGCGGCTCAACAAAATGGTGCGACGGCTCGTGCCGGACTGTGACGTGCGCTTTCTGCAGTCCCAGGTTGGTAGCGGGAAAGGAGCTGCCATGGTAACGGCAGTAGCCTACCGTCTCGCCGCTCAGCACACCGAGCGCCAGCGGATACTCGACACGCTGCGTCTGAGTCGTGAACAATTACTGGAGGTGAAGAGGAGGATGTCAGAGGAGATGAAGCGAGGCCTGTCGAAGCAAACACATGAGCAGACCAGCGTCAAGATGCTTCCCACCTTTGTCAGATCCACCCCGGATGGAACTGGTTTGTATTAGATTACAAAAACTCACCTCTTTATCACACGTTTTTTATATTTCATCCACCTCTTTTTATTTTGCTTTCAAGGACTTCTTGAAATCCTTTGAATTGACTTGAGGCCAAGTTTTCCTGACGTTTTGAAGGTCTTTCTGGGTTTTTATTTGGACAGTAGCTGCTCTGAAGAATAAGGAATAAATTACATGCTCTAATTTCCTCAATGGTATCTATAGGAAATTGCAGAGATAAGATTTGAGATTGAATGATTAAAATTAGTTTAAAAAGCTATCTGGTTAAAACGTGTGCAGTGGATCAGTGGTGGTCATCTGAAAGTGATCTTTTTTCAAGAAAGAGAGGCAGTGTGGGGTCATCTGATAGAACAAAAGGCTGCCCAAATCCAAAGAGCTTTGTGATCATAGAAAATCATAGTTTGTCTAAGAGGGCTCTGACTCTGTCAAAGAATGGCTACCAACACAAAATTCCACTTTTCAACTCTTGCCCATGTACTGTATTTCCATAAATGTTTACGGCTTTTTAAAAAGTCCTGAAGATTCTTGTCGTCCTTGTCCAAATCAGAGTGTGGTGAATTCTTGGCTTTGGACCTCGGAGGCTCCAGCTTTCGGGTGCTCCTTGTGCGACTACGCAGAGAAAAGACGCACAAAGTGGAAATGCACCAGAAGATCTACAGCATCCCTCAGGATACCATGCAGGGCACAGGGGAGGAGGTAGCACACCGCTGAGGGTGGACTCACTTTGGAAAGCTTTAACGGCATAAACAACCTTTTTGTTGTATTGTCTGTGTTCCAGCTGTTTGACCATATCGCCTGCTGTATTTCTGACTTCCTGGAGTACATGGGCATGAGGGGGGCATCACTGCCTCTGGGTTTCACATTTTCGTTCCCCTGTCATCAGACAAAACTAGATGAGGTAATGTTTTTATTTTATTTTTTATCCTATTCATAAATCAGATTAAATTGATGGTATTTATATCAACTATAGGTGTGCATGGTGTTAAGTCATCAGACAGAGTTGTTATTGTAATTGTGCTTAAGTCTGTCGGGCCAGGTCTTTACCGCCTGTGTTTTCCACACAAAGGCAGCCTCAATTACACATTTTTAGTCCTTAAAGAGATATATTAGCTGGAAAAATAAATACCAACAGCAGCATTTAACAGCTGGAAGTTTGTACAATCAGAGAACTACAGGGAATGCCATTTAGCTAATGGCGGCGATTAGAAGCACCGAATTCTGAACGACTGCCCCTCAATAATATGCATAAAATTAGGCTTAATTCCGTCTCCCATGTGCAGACGCCCTGAATACGAGGTTCTCTGCTTTTTAAAACTTCCACAAATAGCCTTTAAACGTTCAGCAATGTGAAAGCTTTATAAATAAGATGATCAGCATGCAGGGGCCCCTCAATGCATCCTCGAGCACCCTGGAAATCACAAAACATGGACGAAATCAGAACCCCCGAAAATAAAAATGACGTCTCCTCTTTTGGATGATGAAATATAAACCTTTTAAGCATCTGAATAGAGAAACGTAACATCACCACCGGTTTAAAAATAGGTGACAAATGACCAGTCTGCGGTTGGACAACATGACGCTGGAGGTTTCACCATTTGGCACCAGGAATATTACATTCTCATGTCATTGGAGAAACTATTTAATCTATTCACTGCTTTGGTCTGACCTTTGATGCATTCTTTAAACAAGTGGTGCAAAAAAGGTGCAAATGCTACAGAAAAGGAAAGGCTCATTATCATTAAGTAGATGCAGTAAAAACACATTTATTGATTCTAGCAGCACAAATCTACTGCAGAGTAAACTCCAACTCTTCATTTGTTTGGCTTAACAAACTGGAGGATGTGAGAAATCATGAATGTTAATCAGAGCAGGCACTGATATGGCCCTTTTTGACTCCTTCAGCTGATTAAAAAAAAAAAACACTTTAGATTTTATCTGCACGGGTTTCTGAAAATTGATTGAGAGATCACAGCAAAGAAGTTCAGTCCAGTTCAGGTAAAAAAATACAAGGCATTTTAAAACCATTATAATCTACCAGAACCAGGAAGAAACTTCCATCAGCACCAGAACCACTAAGAAACCTCCCTCAAAACGGGGAAGAACCCTCTACCAGAACCAGAATCAGTGCATCATGGGAGCCCCACCAGCACTCTGGGCTTATAGCAGCAGTGGGAGGAGAGGTGCATCATGGGAGCCCCCCTGGCCCCTTAGTGTTTTGGAACAGTTTTCTCTCCTGGACCAAAGTAAGGATGATGAGCTCCCTCGAACATCTCTGTTGCTTTTGTGCAGGGAATTCTTCTGAGGTGGACCAAAGGCTTCAAAGCCAGTGACTGCGTTGGGAAGGACGTCGTGACACTTCTCAAAGAGGCCGTCCGGCGTAAACAGGTCAGAGCACACCTTTAGCCACACACAGGTATGATACAGTGTCTAGTTTTATCTAATGCTGCACACAAATCCAGCACAGTCTGGATTCATCAAAGGATGTTTAATTTCAGGGCCGTAACAACTTCAATAAATCAGCCGTTTCATCCGGTAATGAGATCGGGAGAGGAGATTTTAAGGATGCCATATAGGTGTCTGATCACTGCCACAGTCAGCCCAGCTCCAGAACGAATAGAGATGTATGCTTTTCCCAATGTGCTTTGGATTAAAAATACCTGAATGTGTCTCCTTTGCTAAGCCTCAGGAGACACAGAGTCATCCCGGCAGCTCTATGTGAACAGCTGGATAAAGGAAGCTGAAATGGAATGTTTTCCTGCCCATTTTTTCACACTCCGCTCCATCATCTCACACTTAACTGTTTTTGTGTTTTTAAACGGGATCATCTTGTTTACCTCCATTCTTCAACAGCTGCTTAATGATACAAGGGTGTAGCAGTTCCTTATGTCGAGGCTCAATTTTTTGGGGTAAACTAGATTTTTTTTGTTAAACTTCTTAGAGATAATTTGTGGCATTTGCAGGCAAAAAAAATCTCCCTGCAGATCCACCCCCGCTGCGAAGTCTCAATCTCATCCGAACAACAAATGGATTTCTTCTTTCTGCCTGACCTTTTTCATGTATTTACTTTACCAGGATCTCTCTCTCATATTTTGGGTGATCTGAGTCGTGAGCTGCTCTTGGCTGAGTCGGTCCTGTTGTTGGTGCTCAGGACACAGAGATCCTGCTGGCCCCCTTATTATACATGCTTAAGGGTATTCTCTGAGGGGGTACACAACCCAGGCCCCCATCAGCGACAGAACCATCAGAAACCCAAACGGCCTTGTAGACGAAACATGAGAGCATGTCTGTGTTAACAGTGTATCCACATGCTGTGGTGCTTAAAACTGAAAGCAGCCTTTACTTCTAACTAAACATGAGGACAGAAGGCTGTTACTTGGTTAGCTGAGTTGTTCTTGTTGCTTGTCACTGCAGAACTTTTTCCTCCTTGGATCATTAGATCAACTATTTCCATCCATATGAGTGTTTTTACACTCATATGGATGGCTTCATTCAGTAGCTTCATTATTTATGTCACACTAGGGCAAAAAGAAGACACACTTTGTTCTGTAAAGCCTCATGATCCCCAATTTTTAACCATCTTAATTTGATTTGCCATGACTAAACCTCTCATGGCTTTGATATTGTTTGAGGCCTGACTCCACAGCATCCAGTGATTTAGGACTTATGTACATGCTGATTACTTCCTATCTGTAAAATGTTCACCCTGTTTAATTTGATTTCCTCTTTCTGTTTTCAGGAGTTCGACTTGAGCTTTGTGGCTGTAGTTAATGACACCGTGGGAACCATGATGACCTGTGGCCACGCTGACCCCAGATGTGAGGTGGGACTTATTGTCGGTAAGCCAGTCTATGCTCCACCTTCCCTGTTTTTTATCTTTCTGAATATTTTAGATATGCTTACTGTGAGCGGATGATTGAGTGAGACCAGTCCTGCAAAAGGCCAGAAACTAGGAGCATTTTTTTCCTCCAGGCACAGGGACCAACGCCTGCTACATGGAGGAAATGCACAACGTGGAAATGATGGAGGGCAATGAGGGCCGTATGTGCGTCAACGTGGAATGGGGAGCATTCGGCGACAACGGAGAACTGGACGAATTCTGCACAGAGTTTGACCGCAGCGTCGATGAGAGCTCAAACAGCCCGGGAAAGCAGAGGTACCTGAAACCACAGCACTGAGGTTCAGAGAAGGAGAAGATCATAGAGAAGACACCATTGTGAACCACCAGCGTTATAAACGGAGATCTGTGAAAGGTCATGAGGGTTTTCAGAAAAGTCCCCGTTTTTCATCACTTGTTTCCAAAAGATCTAGCATAAATCGAAAGCCCCCAAAGAGATGGTTTACTCCACAACATTTGAGCCATTCTCAAATAATGACCATGATTTGTCCATTATATGAACAAAACATGTTTATTTTCTCTAAATTGCTGTCACTTCCTACAGATGTGAACTTTTAAGGAGTTCTAAGGAGTGGGAATATGACAGAACAGTATAATCTTCTGTTTGACTTTGACTCAAATGTTTCAGCATGTTAGGATAAAAGGACACACTTTGGGCGCATGTGCAGCCCTGTTTCTATGGAAAGGAGGAGGATGTGGTGTCTAATAGTGATTTTCAGCAGATTAATATCAGTTTTATCTGTTTAAAATCTGTGGGGCTGAGATAGAAACACATTCCTCCCAGCAATCATCCATCTAGAGTGGCTTGAAGACAAGATGCCTTATGGGCATTTCCAACAAATATGTCCAATCTGCCACTGGGAAAAGGGGTTTAAGGCCAAATCAGAGGAAATGTCATGTTCCTTCTTAGGAGCTGAAAGATAAGAAAAAGTTCTTCAGACAGCATGTGTAAACAGCTCATATCTGTGCAGGCTGGCTGCTGTATGCGGTGGGAAAGATTAGACAGAGCTTCTTTGGGACTTAAAGCATTATTCAGTTTATTTTTCCCGACCCAACGGTTAAAACTTTTAGGCCAAGCACTAATCTGCAAGATGAATTAGTTGTCTTCTGTCAGATAGAGGACAAACACGACCAAATCAAAAACCAAAAGAGCCCTACAAATGTAACCAGTGGAGTCGCATTTGGATTTTAGCTTCAAAAGATTAAACTCTTCCTTCATAGATTCTATCGCTGATTTAGTAATTCTCATGAGGCAAATGGTTTCACATCCCAGCACTGATGAATATCTAACTCAAACAGGAAAGTCTGGGTTTAACACCTTCCTCTTTTCAGTGGAAAAGATAGGAGGAAGCTGGATGCGGAATAAAGGTGGTGGATTCCCTCCTGAAAAGGAAGCCAACACATCATCCATCAAAGGAAATCCGTCTGAAATCTTTTTTAAAGGACCTTCGGTGTCCTTTCTATTTAGTCTGGCTCCTTTTTGACAGCAGATGTTTTTACTCAATGATGATAAACTTTTCTTTCTTATAACTGTGGCGCAAACAAAAATTCTGGTTTGTGTTTTTACTAATAAATACAAGAAAAACATTTCAGGGAGGAAATTTTTAAGTTTGTTAATGTTGGTGATGAAAAGGATGTCACAGATTAGGGGCACTCTCACTTTGTTTTTAAAAGGCTCAAAATAATTTGGCTACAATAACAATGCTGTTTATGTATACATACTTGTTGTGGGAAGCCTAGCCAGGGTGAAGGATTTTTGGGAAGCAAACTCAAACGCATGGTTCTAATATCAAAACCAAAAATAAATTTTACAAACAAGTGTCATCTAAATTTAACCTGGGTATCATATTTTATGCACAGGGTCTCCACAAATGAAATCTCACACAGTCAATGAAGTGGCAAAAAGCAAAAAGGATGGATGATAAGCTGGTAGCTACTTTTTTTTACCATGTATTTCCCCACACGACGTGTGTTTTTCCACCAGTCGATCAACGCATTGGGCACCTCGTGATAGATGATAAAAGTTTCTTGTTTCCTTTGCCTCTGTTCAAATAAGTTTCATGTTTATTTTGTAGTTTATGTTCTCCCACCCTCCCACCTGTCCAATGTCAAAGCGGTAGTTATTCATGCTTGCCCTGACGAGACACAACTATACAGGAGATGCTTTCAAATAAATAAAAGCAAACTGCTATGGCACTCCTCTCCCTGATGGTCACCATGGCGATGGGAACCACAGGTTATGAGTTGTGACTGCTGCAAACGTTTGAATCCCCTCCACCTCACTCACCAGCACATGGAATTACATTTCTTTGCTTTTTTTCCTCCGTGGTTGCCATTGGTTACCATTGACATTCATGAGGTGCTTTGCATTGACCGTTGATGGTGGGATGTGGGTGTGTCGAGGGCCAGCCTTGAGTGGAGTCTTTGATAAACAGTTGAGTTGCAGCTGTGCACATCCTATGATGCATCCTACGCAATGTTCAGAAACAAGACTCCAGATTACCTCAGTAATGAGTCAACCTGTTTGACAACTCCCCTGGTTCTTCCACTGTGGTCTAACCCTCGTCCCTTTCTTCTGGTCCGAAATTTTTTGTTTTATTTAGATTTTTTGGTTCCCACGTTTAGTTAAAGTTCATGTTTAGTTTGCTGTTATCCGGCTTTGTTCTTCATGTATATTCAGCGGCCCCTGCTCTCCGTTTTCCACTCCCCACCCAGATTCCTAAAGTTTTCTGCCTTTGCTTTTGCGGCTTTTTTCCCTGAAGGTACGAGAAGATGATCAGCGGGATGTACCTGGGAGAGATCGTGAGGAATGTGCTGGTGGATTTCACTGAGAAGGGCCTGCTGTTCCGGGGCAAAATGTCCGAGCGACTGAAGAGCTGGGGCATCTTTGAGACCAAGTTTCTGTCACAGATCGAGAGGTGAGCAATCCAAACGGAGCCCGTTCCCCTCTCCAGAGGGCGTCTGACACCGAGCAGTCCACCGGGAACTCTCATGTCCCTCTTTGTTCGCTGCAGACTTGTTGTTACGGAGAAAAATGCTAATAAAAAGCTCAAAATTGACCCCAATGTGACTGGGGGTTGAAAGCAGAGGCCCCTCCAAGAGCCAGCGGGCTGTTTTTGGGCCCACAGGTGCAGAGTGGGTCCACTGTTTGTTAAAACACACCCCAGATATGCTGCAGAAGATCTGCTGCTCTCACACACTCTCAGGCAGACCTGCTAAATGTCAGGCACACTTGGCAGATTTTTGGCATCTCGTGCCTTCAAAGTGGCAACTCTCCTGAGCCCTGTTGGCACGGGCAGCGTCGGCTGATTAGAGCCAATTAGTCGAATCCGCTCTGGAGCCGGCAAATCTCAGTCATGTTGTTATCTTAAAACGCTGATTGTTCGCATACTTAGTTGCTACTTTCCCGCCGACCTCATCCTCCATGTCTCATCACTTCTTTGTCTTGTTAGAGCTCTAGACTCGCATGTGTAAATAAACCGGTGTGCTCGGAGGAATTTTCTGGTGGTTAAGTCAGCTGGCGAGAATCCTGGACGGCTGGATCTCCGTTTGCTAAATCTGTGTTCCAAGCTGCTAACTCCTGTGTTAAGTCTAGTTGAGACGGGAAAACAAACAAGCTTGGACGATTTATGCCGAAAACCTCTTTTTTGTGGCACCGGCAGGCAGATCTGGATTTATTTATTTATTTTTTTCCACTGTGTTTGTCTGAGTCTGATGTCTAGGCAAAGATTAAAAGCCGTTTGTTGAAATAAACCCAATATATTTTGCTCCTAAAGTTTCTTTCCTCGCCTCTCGTGTGTGCTGGAGGGGATCTGCAGCATTAAACCTCTCTGTTGTCTTGGATTAGCTGTGATGGAGAGTGTTTACCTGTGCCCCCACAGCGACCGGCTGGCCATGCGCCAGGTGCGCTCCATCCTGCAGCACCTGGGCCTCACCGTCACCACCTGCGACGACAGCGTGCTGGTGAAGGAGGTGTGCGCCATGGTGGCGCGGCGTGCGGCGCAGCTCTGCGGCGCCGGCCTGGCCGCCGTGGTTGACAAGATCCGGCAGAACCGCAACCTGAACCAGCTCTCGGTCACCGTGGGGGTGGACGGCACGCTTTACAAGACGCACCCTCAGTAAGACGCAGTTTTTCTGACCTTTTTTTTAATGCGACAGCATCACATTTGGCTCTTCTATGAAGCCCAAATTGTTAATGCACCCAGAATACTTAAGACATTTGACTATTTTAGATCAAAATCATATTGGTGAAACTGATAAAGAGCCCAGAGAGATGAAAGATGAACAAAGAGAGGAGGGGTTCATTTATCTTTCCTGTTTTTCCCCTCTTCCCGAAGCTTCTCCAGCATCATGCAGGAAACCCTGCAGGATTTGGCCCCCCAGTGCGATGTGACGTTCCTGAAATCGGAGGACGGAAGTGGAAAAGGAGCGGCGCTCATCACAGCTGTGGCCTGCAGAGTCCAAAGCGAAGGGCAGCACTGACCCCCCCAGCTTCCCCCCAGCGGCCCCCCAGCGAGCCCCTCCGCTCTGCACGGGCCGCTGTAACATGTTACACACTGCATACGCTGATCCGAAGGCGGGAAACCTGTTGACTGTACGTATTTTGTTGTGCGAGTTCACACCAGTGTGGACACGTGCGTCTGTATTTTGAGGCTCAATGAAGTTGCACTCCCCCTGAAATGTGACTGCAGCTGCGCTCTTTTCCCCGCTGCCTGCCTCCCGTTCACACCCGGCTTACTCACTAAAAGTCGCTCATGTTTGAGGAGCAGATTCAAAGATTAAATGTCACAGAGTCCTCGTAATAAATGACTCAGCTACAGCAGGAACTTCATGTTACAGGTTTGAAAAAGGATTTTAAAATTTTATTTGGAGTCCCATCTCTTTTTAATATTGAACAAAATGTTACTACTTTTTTTTTTTACTGCAATTGTGTTTTGTCACAGGCAGTTTGCGGGGGAAAAAGGCTGAATTTTTAGTAATGGAAAGTCAAACCTGCCTTAAAATGCATGTGAACGATGTAAAAATGTCAACAAAAAACACGGTTTTGTGTCTTAGCTGATCAAAGTACTGAATCTTGGCCAGAGTGGGCTAAATGTAAAGCATGTGGCATCAAAGCTGATGTATGCAGCATGCATGGTGTCTGTGCAGAGCTCTATATCACACTGTATCAACCTCATTCTGACGCTTTGAAAGAATAAAGAATATATACCAACCTGCTTCGCTGAGCTAAAAGAGACTAAAAAATCCCAGTCCTGAAAGGGAAGGAAATCAAACTGCATAACCAGGATTTAAGGGCCAGAATTAGCATGCCTGGAGCAGAGATGAGGGAATAATGATGGACTCCAACACATTTTCATGTTTGAATTGTGGGTTTACAGCTGTCGAGCTTTGAGACCTCAGAGGGAAATTTCTACTAATAACTGAGCGAGCATAGATTGGAGTCTAATTAACAATTCAATTTAATTTAGCTGTCCTTTTGTGTTTGAGCTTAGCGCTGCAAATCCTATCCCTGATTTGTGTGATCCAGGCTTTGGGATGTGCTCATGCTATGAAGTGAGTTAATTGGTTCAGGAGGAAATGCTGGAACAGTCGGTTTTCCTTGTTAAAACACCGGCTCTCTTCTTTTATCATTATTTGCATTAGAACAGGCTGCACCTCTGCACCAGTAAAGTCAGCAAGAAACATTTAAACAAACTAATAAGTCTCTACCTAAAATGAAATACTTGGCATAGAGGAAAAAAAGTGAAGTGAGAGAAAAAAACTTAAGGAAAATCAAATGTATCACAAGGTCTCTTTAGCATTTATTCACACACTGGGTGACCTTAACCACAAATGATGCTTTTGTAAAAAGATTTCATACACAGTAACACATGTTGAACTTTGTGAGAAACGTGAGGCTGTGATGCCATTACCATGGAAACCATGCATTTAAAAGGTGACTTTTAGTATTTCTGTTTCTTACATTAACACTTCTAGCAGAATCTTTGTACTAATGGGACTTAAAATGGTACCCGACATAGCACCAGCGCTCTGATTGGTGGGTGGGCACAGCTACCCTTCAGATGTAATTTAGGATGCTTCCTGCAGGACTCAGATGGGTTAGAGTTAGATTCCCAGCTATAGGACCATGATGCACCTGGGTAGGATTTTTGTTTTTTAGCAAAAAGCATCCACATCTGTTTTTTGAATGGAGGATTTTAGAGAAGAAAGGAGAAAATGTGCCTTTCAGTTTAATAGGATGAGCAGTCCTTTATGGATTACATCCAGTAATTTAATCCCCACCCAAGAGAGGCGCTTATTCAAAGCCACGAGGTTCAACTAAATTTATCAATAAGGTTAAGACCTGAGGAGGAAAACTGTTTAAAAAGCCATTCAATCTTTTGTCTTTTGTTAAAATTGGGAAGAGCTGCTGCCAGCGCCTCTAATTCATAAAATTGACCGCTCACAAACACATCTTCCTCTGCGGAACGGGCGTCTCTTCCCAGTTAATTTAAAACATTTTGTCCAGAATTGGAATGTTCCAAATAACTAAAGAACACAAAAAGCCCAAAATCGGGACTCAGTGGAGGTTAACAAATAGAAGTGTTTCTTTAGCTGAGGGGTGACCAGATAAACTAATTCCAGTCCAAGAATCCTCTGGAAAACCGGCCGTTTTTAGTTTAAACCTAGAGATAATTAATTATTTTCCACTTCCAAGATCCTTGGCAGCATTCAGATTTGAACTGGAGCTCAAGAGGAAGAACTGAGATGAGGAATGGAGCTACTGAAATGGTTTAACTCGGGTCTTTCCAGTGTGTCAGCATGGCTGAACTTGAAAGAGACATGCATGAGTAGTACGCCGGCTGACAGCTCAGCCATTCACAGACAACCACTGGTCCTCTGTAAGGGCGTTAGATTGGGCTCAGAGCTTGTCTTCGGCTCTTCCCTGTTTGATGGAGAGTTTTGAAGTGGGTTGAGATCCTCTAGATGCACGTGAGGAAAACTTTTAAAGGATACATCACTCCCTCCATTTCAGCTAGAATTGGAGTTCTGCAGAGTGCCTGATAAGGTGTTTTGGATTTTTCTGCTTTTCCCTGCTGACTGGAGCGTTGTGAGGGACTTTGTCTGAGGGGCATCATCCCATGCAGCTTCGACGGGAGGCAGAATTATCCTGTTACTCTGTCAGCTGACTGTCTGTGTCTCACCGGCAGGACGGACCGGTTTCCCAAGCATCAAAAAGCCACTGAGCAGAAAAAGCTGGAGCAAAAAAGCCTGATGTCACAAAGAGGAAAGCGAGGAGAGCCTCAGCTCACAGGCTTAAATAGGACTATTTCTGCTCAGCGGCCCGAGCTGCATTTGCATGAAACACAGCCTAATTAGCGTTAATGTACACCTCTCATTCTCACTCCCTCACCCTCCACGGACCTCTGTAATGAGCGTCCGGGCCTTTTTGAATGGAGGATGTCACCCGAGAAAAATGACTGGCACGTAAATCCCGGAGATGCTCCCCAAGTTGATGTTCACCAGTTACCAGGACGCACGGCTGTCTGTGAACGTCCGAGCAGGTCTGAGGCCTGACTGTTTCCCTCCAAACAGACCCGGTTCATTAGTCAGTGTGTGAAGTTATGATCATTTCTAGTTCTGGCAATGCTGAAAGGCCATTTGTGTGTTGGGATATGAGACACTGAGCCTCATTACTCAGTGCCCTGGCTGTGCACATAAAGGATGCAGCAGGTGAGTGATGTGGAAGGGCTTCAGGTTTTTGTGTCGGGAGCGTCTGACGAGACCACCCTCTGAAGTCTGAAGGCTCTCCCTGTACCCACTTCTCCGCACTGGTAGCAGGAGTTCTTTTCAAGGGTCTCATTTGACCGAAAAGATAATTCAATACTTCAGGTTAATACATCCATCCATCCACCCATTATCCATCCAATCCATTATGGTAACCGCGTACTCCCTAATGGGGTCGCGGGGGGACTGGAGCCAATGGGCGAGGGGCAGGGTACACCCTGGACGGTCGAGGTTAAAACATTCAACCTTGAGCACCTTAACGTTTTCATCTACTGGAGATAGTTTTTGAGGCCTAACTCTTCTTCTTTAGTCTGAGAATTTCAGCCAGCAGCTCTTTGGGAATCATCAAAAATCCTGTTTTTATGTCCATCAAACTGTGTTATCTTTGGCATTTCTCATGGATTCAGCTAAAAATATGGACTGAATAATGTGATTTAAATAAATTAAGTCTCCTGTCGATGCATTTTCTCAACATTTTGTGCAAAAAGAGAACCATTTCGTGGTGATATTCCTGCTTTGCCAAACCTACAGACCTGCCATCTGCTTAAGCTTTCTCAGCCGCAGTTTTAATTCAAATCACGTCCAAGAAACCGTGTTTTTGTTCTTTGAGGGAGGAAAAAATGTTAAAGAACTCATGAGGAGGTCTCTTAAGGAACCTGCTAACCGAAGGCTGAGCGATGCCCTTTGAGTTCTCTTTCTTTAGACGGAAACGACAGGATTTCAAATGTTCCGAAATGAATTTACATGCAGCCAGAGAGGCTTTTGAATAAATTATTTATTTGGTTACCGCACATGAAAAAGAAAGGAAGCGTACACACAAATAAAGAAAGAAAACAAAAGCAGATAGTGATGCTGAATACATTACCCATGAACACAAGAACAGTTTCTCTATGCACTGGCAGGGGTGCACAAGCGTGGACGAGGCTGGCGGGCGAGCGGCCACATGACCCACCCCAGTGGAAAATGCCAAGAAGCATATTTTTCACAGACCGTTTCCTCTCTAAACCTTCAATCACACTGGAAGGTTTCTGCCAGAGCGCTCGGCTGGATGTTCGGTTGGTCAGAAACGCGTCTGCTGGCCGGGTCGTCGCATTTAACTGTGAGACCCAGGCTCTGTATTCACTGCCAGAGTTGTCCACTGGTCACATGTTCTGATTGAACATTAAAGGGGAACAAAAGAGGCAATCTTTGGCTTCTGTTTTGAAGCCTCTGGTGCACAAAAGAGGCAGCTGTATAACGTATGAGAGGAATCCTCGCTTAACACAGAACAGCTGCTTCAGAAAGTGGGAAAAGTGGGAAATCACCCAAATTATTGACTTAAAAGGATTTAAGTCAATATGAACAAGGGAAAAAAGATGGAGAAATGGAGAAGGTCACTTTGCTCATCTGTGTGGCTCAGTATCAGACTCCTTACAAATGGCTCTGAAAGCAAACGAAACACTGCCGCTTTTTTTGTGAAGAACACTGAACAAACAAGTCCCTCCGCCGAATGCTCTTCTCTCAAACATGTTTTTATCATTAACAAAAATCAAGCAATAACACAGATATTGTACACCCAAACTTCAAAATTAAGCGTTAAATTGAGCTCTTGGACACGAAAAGCTGCACCACAGACGAAAACACAGCCACGCTGACTCAAGTTTTGCATTGCAAGCCACAAACGCAGACTTTCCAGATACGTTTCACCTTTCCTGAGTTGTCATCAGGTAGCACTGACTCACTAAAAGAAATGACACAAAACCCTTTTTTTCTGACATCAGTAGTATAGTGCAGTTACAAAAGAATCCAACAACAATAACAAAACAACAGCTGAATGCGTTTAGAACATCCTCAGTCGGTGCACGGCAGACATTCAGAGTGCTAATTTTGATAGCACGCACAAAAGAAAAACAACCTCTGGACAAATTAACAATGAAACAGGCCTCCCAGTGTCCTGCTAAAGCATGGCAACAACTCTGTACATGCTCACAAATACGCACAGCTGACAGCACACCAGTGATAACAATTTAAACAGGACGATCCAACGTTATCGGCGGCCCTTTCGACGGAGAGCTCGGAGCTCTGAGTGGCAACAAGGCATCCAGCAGCATGAAGCCAGAGGTCAAATGTACATAAGAAGCTGTGTTCAACGTGGGCAAAACCCCCCGCGGGAGCCCAGCACGGGCCCCGTCCCTCAGACACATCTGCGTAAAGCACGCTCCGGGTTTAAGGTTTGTCTTTCCAACAGGCTGCGAGTGGTGAGAGTCATTCATTTCTCTGTGCTGGATTGCGTCGCTAAGACATTTTCTCTGGTGATTCTCTTCCTTCTGGTGGGTTGAACACGTTTCAGGTGTTTGTAAAAAGAAAAGATGCATAAAGGGGGGGTTTTCCGAGAGCAATTAAATCCACAAACTGTTCCGTATACATTCATTACATTAAGTAACAGTAAGGTGTGAATCAGTCAACCAAAGATAAAGTCATTTTTAACCCATATAAACCCACAGAGACACAGGTGTAACAACCTGTTTAAAGTAAAGTACATTCATTAAAAAATGGCCAGTTGAACATTTTGTGGTGGTAGCCGAAAATGTAGATTTCTTTTTATGTGATAAATGTGGTCATTTGGTCAGTTTTCGGTTCCCTATCAATCTCTCTTTAGGTGAAAATGGGTCTGGGCACGGATTGGTTAAAACGGCAGTTTGGAGTTTGTTTGTCTTTTTGTTTCCCTGGGGTATTTTCACGGCTCAAAACAGATAATAAAACTGAACCAGCGAGTGGAAAAAAGTAGGTACACCCCTCCCGTTTCCACAGTGAGGAACAACCAGGAGCTGCTCGTCATCGCTCCTGTGAAAATAGTGAGAAGCATTCAGGACAGCAGCAAGGGCAAAACCCCGACAGCTACATTTCACACTCTGCAGGCTTCAGTCAGCAGGTCAGAAGTCATGACAGCACAGTAAGAAAAAAAATGAGCAGCAATGGATTGTTTGTTTGGGCATCTGAAAAGAGAGCAGAGCAAAGTGGGGATTTTTGCTCAGACTGCACAGAAACCAAACAGCTGTCAGCAGGTGGGGGTGGTCGTCTTCTCAGTAGTCAGTCAAATTTAGTTTTTCCAATCACTGCCGCTGCATTTTTAGCATCTTTCACTCAGTTTTGTAAACAAGCAAAAACCAAAACATAACATCTCTACATCACTCAAGGTAACATCTAGCAAATCTGATTAACTGAGCTCTGACATAAAAAAACAAACAAACAAACTAATTTCCTGTTTTCCCAACTGAAAGAGGGGAAAACCTGGGGGACGGGTCATACCCTAAATACAACCCAGCTCAGTCTGTTAAGTTTGCCATAGGGTGTGTTAGCAATTTTATAAATCTCCCTGGAATATTCCCTGGTGGAAATTATGAGAACAAATACCAGCATAGAACACAAACCAATAGATGAGAGTAAATCTGAAACGCACCAATTTGTTCTGCAGAGCGGCAAAAAAAAAAAAAAAAGGCTCACAGCCCCAAATAATAAAATCTCATGGCAGTAGTTGTCGTGGTTGAGCTGAGAGACATTTTCTTTGACGGCGAACACCAGCGTGAGGACCTGCTAAAGGGGACGGCAGCCTGTTGCACGCTGATGAGATGTCGACTCATTTCACTCCTTTTTTTTAAAGAAACACAACAAGGCAGTGTTGCTGCCTAAGCGGGAGGTTTCAGGGCTGAAAGGTTGTGAATGTGAGACCTAATCTCTGCATGTGAGTCTGGTTTTAGGGGAAACCTGTTTCGGTAACATTGGAATGTGGGTCAGAACGTCCGTCAAACACCACTCGTGTGTGTGTATGTAGCGTGAAGCAGGGAACTGGGACTCTGGCCCTCCAGGGCTGCTTCCCTGCAGGTTTCAGATGTTTCCCTGCTTCAAAACACCCAATTTAGATTGAATTGATCTCTCAGGAGTCTGCCGGTGGTGTTTTGACTCGAATCAGGTGTGTTGAAGCAAGGAAGCATCTAAAACCTGCAGGACAGGGGCCCAAAAAGGACCGGGGCTGGACGCCTCTGGTTTAAGGTGGCCAGTTTCGATCACGTGTACAATTCATTGTGCTACATCTAGTGCTGTTTTTTAATGGTACATTCAAATGCTAACTGTGATCAGTTTTTGCTTTACCATGAAATTAAAAAAATGCCTGTTTCCTGTCATCTTACATGTCCTAGCTAATCATTATTGCAACGAACACTGGAGTGAGGGTGCTGGAAGCCTGAAAAACCCACCTGTAAAGGCTATATGGATATATAAAGATACTATTTGCATCCACTTCTTTGCATGAAAGCATCAGTTGTACATGTCAAAAAATATTGAAAATGTGAAGAGAAATTGCACTAAAATAATGTGTATAATTCATAACTGTCGGTGGATAATTAGATAAAGAGTGGGCAGAGTGCGCAAGTCCACACACAGTTTGACAGTGTGACACTAACACACAGATCAGAATTAAATGGATGTTAATCGTGAGCTTGTCTGACCTTAAAGAAGCAGAGATGGAGACACATGCCTGCTTTACATGCATCATAATCTACGCATACAGCAGAAGATGCTCACATTTTCTCTGTTCGTGTGCACTCCAAAGCACATTTGCATTTGTCGGATGATTAGATCAGAACCTCCCCGTCTCCGCTTAAATGTCTTTTTAAAAACGTAATATAACAAAGGGCAGTTGCATTTGTTTTACATGCGTGATTGCGCCGCTCATCTTTTTCTCCTCCTGCTCTGCTCTGGCCGCAGATCTGTTCTGCTCTTCCACCTCTAAGTGCAGCAGCTCTGCTGGTGTTGGCAAGCGAACCGGGGGCTGCTGGCACCCCCACATTAAAGTGAGTTGCCCTCAGGAAACACGACACCGGCGGCCACTTCACACAGTGACGTGCACGAGGCTCTGCCCTGGATCACGCTCAACTTTATGCGCGCACTGTCAATAAACCCATCTCATCTTCTGATCCGTCATTGGGAAAGTGTGTGGAACACTAGATATGAGGACTTCCCGATTGTGGAAAAACATGGACGCACAAAAGGGGTTAAAAAAACATTTCTTACATTTGCAGTAAGGAAATGAACCAAAGGACAAACATTTACTGTGAACCTTCCAGTTGGATTCTGATTCTTGTTTAAAAAATACAAAGACAATGTCCAACCAAGTAGAGCAAAAAGAAAAAGTGAGACAATTTGGTCTATGATAGCTTTCTCTAATGGGAATGTGGAAGAATTGTTTTCAAAGAAAATAATATGATAATGTTCTTTAATTGTCGAGCAGCTGCTCAGATTTCAGCCTGGGCCTTCAGGCTCCGGGTTGTTGGTCAAATCCCCCCCTGAGTGTGTGCACTCAGGTAGACTCACACTGTGCACGCTGCAGCCCAGAGCACAGAGGAAGAGACAGGTTATGATGAGATGTCACTCATTCAGCAAACCCAGAATCGAACTCTTCCTCTTCAGGGGTTTGTCTCAGACCTGCAAGGACAAAGCTGCCTGTGCTTTGCGTCTGCCTCTGTGTGTGTTGTGTTGTCTTACAAGAGCGGAGCGGCCTTGCAGCGGTTTCAAAGCGACGGATGTGGAGGTAGTCGACCAAAAGGTTTGTGTTTACTCCGCAGTTTTGTTTAATTGCCGGACCTCACGCTGGCGTCTAGGTCGAGGTGGAGGAGGTAGAGCTGTGATCTGTGAAGGCACTTGTTTTTCCGATGGCGGCGGGATGCCTTACGCGACGCAGAGGCTTTAACAAACGGGAGTTTTGCGGGAGCAAAAACAGTTCAAGGGCAAACAGCTGTGTCGCAGTTTTACAAGTAAATTGAATGATATGTTCACCAAATCCACAATGCAAGGAAAGCCAAGAAAAAGGGAAAAAAAGTGGCTGATCGGGAGGACAGAGGACAGCTTGTGCTGGTTTTGGAACAGCCTGAGGTCGACTTTGATAATACATTAAATCCAGTGTCATCAGGGCTTTCGAAACAGTCATTTCAAAGCATTACCAGAACACAGAAATGTTCTGGCAGGAAAAAATACTTAAATACCTCAAAACTGATTTAAATGAAATAGAAGGTTCTCTCCATGTGGCACTCATCACAGGTCAAACTCTGATAAGATGCAAATGATTTTAGCAGCCAATGAAATTTATATTTATTTTTAAATATAAACTATCCAAATTACTTTTGTTTTTTATTTCCTATCTGACAGACCTACTCTACGGAGCCCCTCTGATGACATGGTCAAAAAAAAAAATTAATTGTGGCCACGAAATACTACTTCGTGGCCACGCAATAAGTATAACGTGCGCACGAAATACTAATTAATAATATTAATATCATTCCTGGACCAAATCGAGCGCGGGCTCCGTACAGTAGAGAGAGGAGGATCCTGACGTCTTCTTTTCTGATAGAAATACCGTGTTGTTTACACTTTGTAAACATCCACCGGTAAACGTGATCATTCCCAGGGCCTTGCAGTTGGTCAACATTGAAACCTATCCCGGCGTCCAAGTCGTACCTTCGCCGGCAAAGCAACCTGGCTCTCTATATCCTGTTTAAATGTCTCTCGGTAATGACGGTTCCTTGCAATGCCAGGCTTTTCAGAATGTCTTTGTATCTCATTCCCAGCCTAAAATAAAATTCTATCATACTGTCCCTTTCCATCGTGGAGCTTTAGCCTCTCTGATGCCTCTACCTTAGACCTTAGAGAAGGCGCGCTCGATTTGCTTACCCAGTTGTCCAGGAATGATATTAATATTATTAATAAGTATTTCTTGTGCACGTTAAACTTATTGCGTGGCCACGAAGTAGTATTTCGTGCGCACGTTAAACTTATTGCGTGGCCACGAAGTAGTATTTCGTGCGCACGAAATACTACTTCGTGGCCACAATTAACCATGTCATTTTGACCATGTCATCAGAGGGGCTCCGTACCTACTCAGTTGATATAGTTAGATGTTGATTTTATATTGAATGCACTCACATGCCATGTATTGATCCTGTTATTTACCTTGGAAATAAGAACATGTTTCCCTCTTGTGTGACCTTTCTATCGCACACGGGTGGAGCAGGCTCCTCGTGCCCAGAGACTAAAGCCTCTCCATGAGGTCGGCCTTTATTTAACTTTTATATAAAAAGGCCGAGGAATCGCTAGAGGTGCGGGAGGGGGGGGGGTACCTGTACTTCTGAAGTTTGGCACAATATGAAAATAAAACGGGATGACAACATGCAGGGACAACCTCAGTGTCTGTACACCGCATAATAATCAGCCTGTCTGCAGAGCAGGTTTCTGATGGGGAGAGGGGGCCAGTCCTTTTTTATGGTTTGCATTTTCGTGGATTAAGACATCTGCTTGGCTGTGGTAGGGGTTGTTGTTTCAAGTGAAAACCAAACAGAAAAGACATCTCAAATCAGTAGCACGCTGCACGTGTTCACTGCCGATGGCGTTCTCCTGAAATGTGGTAATTTTCCCTTCATTTATTCAAGTGGATATTGCACAGCCATGGTTCCAAACACTGCTTATAATGGATGTCACACAGGTGGTGAGTGCCTCTCTCTGGGGAGTAGGGCTCAGTCTCAGTTATCCCATGCCTGATACACCGACACAGCCAGCGAGCTCACCTTATCCGAGCCCTCCCCGTTGCTGCTCTTCTTGTTCAGCGTTGCCATTTCGAACCCTTGATCTGACACGGTCCTCCCCGAGTGCACCGCCACGCAGCCCACCCGCGAGCCCCCCGTCCCCTGCGCCGTGTCGCTCAGCTTGTTGTTGTTGTGGACGCGGTTCCTCAGCCCCAGCATGAAGTTGTTGGGATTGTTCGAGCTGTCTCTTAAGTCGGAGGCCTCGCAGGGGCCGTGCACGGAGCGGCCCCTCCTCCCCCACCTGGCCAGCCGGCTCCTCAGTTGCGGGGTGCAGCACACGGGCCTGGACTTGCACACCGCCTTGAAGCCCCTCTTGAAGTTCTTGTTGTAGTACCCGTAGACGATGGGGTTGACGCTCGAGTTGGAGAAAGCCAGCCAGTGGGCGAAGGGGAAGATGTAGCTGGTCAGGAGGTCCAGCTTGTCCCTGTCCAGGCCCCCGTAGTCTGCCATCATCATGAGGGTCCAGAGCGGCAGCCAGGACAGCATGAAGAGCAGAGCCACCACCACCAGCATCTTTACCACCTTTATCTTCTTGTTGGACACCGTTGACGGGCCGTGTCTCCGGCCCCCCGCCTGGACAGTGGCGTTGGCGGGCTGCAGCTCTCTGTTCGCCACCACAGAGGAACACAGCTTGATTCCGATGCCGACGTACATCAGCGTGATCACTGTGAGGGGCACCAAGTAGATGTGGGCGAACAGGACCGCCGTGTAGACCTTTCTCATCTGAGGGTTTGCGAAGTTTTCGTAGCAGGTGTACAAGGGCGTGGTGCGATTGAAGTCCTCATTGTACACCATGTAATGAAAAGGGACTTTGTCCACGGTTAGCGCCACGGCGGCCGGACACATGATGGCAATGGCCAACACCCAAATTGACACTATGGCCACCTTAGCGACAAAGAGGGTGAGCTTCGGCTGGAGAGGGTACACGATACAACGAAACCTGTGGCAGGCAGGAAAGAAAAACACAGTTACCGATTTGCAGGTATCAAATGAAAGAAACTGTAGAGATGCTGAACATAGGAGGTTAGCATATTCCTGTCTGCTCAATACATCCCCATTTTATGAACTTTTCTGGGTTCAAACACTCAACAACTATGCATTTGTCATGAAATCTGCAGATGAGTAACAACACACAACTGAGTCAAAGTACAGAAAGGTCATGAGAAAAATGGGCTCCTGTAGCTGCAGAAGCAGCCCACATCATTATCCCTCCCCCACCGTGCTGACAGCTGCTCTGAGCTGTCTGTGCATTCTGGGCTAACCTCTTCACTCTGTCTTTGTTAAGATTTAGCTCTGCAGACCTGCCATGTTCTTTTATCTCCCGCAGATAATGACAAGTGAGCCACACTTGTTCAAACTTTTTTTAATTGTAATGTCATGACATTTGACCTTTAAACTGCCAACTGAGGCCTCCAGAGTGTGAGACGGAGCTCTCAGGGTTCTGACCTTGCTGGGTCTGATAACTGTTCTAAATGTTTTCTACTGTTTGTGAGCGATCTTTCTCTCTGTAAAAGAGACTTTGTTACCGAGAAAGGTTGGAGATGTCCTCATAACACTTCCCAGATTTAGGGGCAGTAACAGTTTCTTTACCAATATCATTGCTGGTGTCTAGTGATGGTTTCCGGCTTATTGTGCCTTTGGCCAGTGATTCCAAATCTAAAACTCCCTTGAGAGGTTTTTTGTGCTAATTAGCATTAACATGATGTCTTGCTGGAAAATGATATAAACACAGTTAATTACTAACAAGTCAGCATTGTTCTTGAGAGCATGTATATTTGTTGATTTCAGTATTTAGCCTAAGCTGGTCTTTGACACTACAACCAGCAGCAGGGCACTGAATATTCAGGTCAGCGTGCAATCAAATGAAACCACTGAGCTCACTGGCTCACCTTTCAATGGCAATGGCCACCAGCGTAAAGACGGACGCTGACACAGAAACACCCTGCACAAACCCGCTCATCTTGCACACGGTGTTGGAGAAGGGCCAGCCTGTGGAGGAAACACAAAAGAAAAAAAAGACAACCGCATCATGAGGCAATTCAACAAAATGCTCACATTTTGTTTCAGGAGCTTTGTGAGGGACTTGCAGCTGAGTCTCTTGGGGTAATCATGAGGCGGGGGGCTTTTTTGTAACCTAAATATAAACTGATACAGGTGATTTTCTTTGATCATATCTCACCTCTGACAGAAATGAAGAACTGACATTTTATTTTCTGTTTTTGAAGCAATGATTGAGACACAAACTGTGATGTGACAGGAGGCAGGAGCGGTCCCCAATCATCCATCTTCCTCATATTTCACACGATAAGTGTTTCCTTTTTTTTCCCTCAGAAGAGAGGGTGGTGGGCTTTAACACATCTCACAGAGTGATTACAATCCCCCCCGCCCAGATTCTGTTTCCTCCGAGAGAACCCGCAAATTGACCGAGCTCAATGGGACCCAGGCAAAGTGGCGGCCCATTTTGAGCAATCAAAATTAATTGACATGGACTTTTGAGGGAGGGGGGGCAAACATGACATCAAAGATGATACAGGGGCTTCCTTTGTGCACCCCGCTGAAGAAGGCTGAGGAGCTTCATGCATCAAAATAGAAACAGATCAGGTTGATCTATAGCAAAGTGATGCTGCCACGTGTACTTATATTTTTAATCCCTTTAGAACAGCGACTGCACGGTGATGTAAAGTTAGACTCTGAAAGTTGGGGATTTAAAGATGAACAGGAAAAAAATCTCTGCAAGAAAAAACCTGCAAAAGTTGTGAAATGAAGCAACAGCTGCACATCTTAACTTGCAACGTCATAATTCATGCAGATATAATCATGTAAAGTAATCAAAGCAACATTTAGTCTTATTTACACATATTAACACTCCTGTCTGTGAGCATTTTCCAGTGTGGTCGACAGGGTCTTTCTCTCCTCTGCAGGGAGCTTTCTTCTGTTCACACTGAATGTTGAGGCTTTGAAAGCATCAGTCAGCAGACGGCGTAAGGCGTCCCAGTGGGTTTCCCGAGCACAAGAACCGCACTGTGCAAACAAAATGTGCCCTCTGTGTCATCATATTGTTCATTGAAAATGAAAACACTCATTCAAACCGATAGAGGGAGATCCAGCTTGTCGGGTTCAGTGATTAATTCACAGATTAGTTTCTCAGTTCACTGACTCAGAAAATTCATGCATTTTGAAAGGAGGGGAGGCTACGTGACAGGAGACAGAGCTCGTGCCTGCACAGCTTTCCGTTTCATTTGATGAGCGCGTCATCTGCCCTCCAACAGAAACAAGAGGCGGCTTCAACACTTGAACACTGGAAGAGTGGGCTCACCTCGCTTCATGTTTTCTCCAATTATTCACCAAATACTCAATCTGAGAGGTTGGTTTCCTCCTATTTAGAGGAGTCCAGACGGATTTTCCTGCTGGAAAGATTTGAAGTACTGTATGTGAGTGACAACCTTTGTCACATTAGCAGCTATGAAGAGGAAATCTAGATTTCTCCATTTGCTGGTTGCTAACTAATAAAGTGTTCAATCTCATCTTCCTCTTCAAACCCAAAAGCTTTAAATCTCCTTTGCCATCTTTATCGGTTTTGATAGCTGAGCTATTTTCAATGGAGTTAATTGATGAAGTGATGAGAAAATACAGTTTCCAAAAGTGTGCAGAAAAGTGTGCATTTCACTTTGCAACCCTTAAAATTAGAGACGCAAAGACCAGAATCCAAACAAAGTTCAGGTGGTGGTGCGTCATGTTCCTGTCCGCTGGGAGGCCGATGCTTTTAAATCATCTTTGCAACCCCTGGAGCAACAGACGGACTTCATAAATTAGCAGAGACATCCTGTCAGGTTCCAGTTTGCCTGCACAGGAGCATCAATGCGGGGCATTCATCATGTTTCCAGACTGAGATCCAGACAGTCTGCTGGTCCTGTCGCTGAGATGATACCTCATCATCCTGATGGAATGATAACGTGTCCAAAATGTGTCCATCAGAGTATCTACTGCAGATGCAAAGACTGCTACCTCCCCTGGTCCTTTGGTGCTTGTATTCTTAGAGCTGTCATGCTATTCTGTTTCATCGGATGTGCGCCGAACTAAAGTGCCAGCATCCTGTCTCGGTCCAGTAATTGGAAACACAGGTCATTCATCTCTGAGTATGATTTTCATCCAGCCATTCACAGTCCATCACTGCTTCTCTTTAGCTGTTGGCAGCAGCTCCTCTGAATGGAAATCCCATTCCCCTCACTGGGGAACTTATATTTTTAATTGTTTTGCTTTAGGATTCGGTTTGAACACTTTGATGTCTTCCACGGTCGATATGCTTCCGCTCTGCAGCCTTCTCATTTTCTTTGTACTTTTGTTCCAAAAAGCTGACTGAAAACAAATTACTTAAATCCTCAGCATCACTCACTTTGAATGAACTCTCTCTCCGATGTGTCCTTTGAGATTTATATTATTTTGCCAGCGCTCCGGTGTTGGGGTCCTATTTCCTACTCTTTTTTAATTCCAGCCACATTATCATTCCATAAGTTCAAAAAGATTTTCTGAATATGATTAAAATTAATGATTGTAAAAATGGACATGTCCATTTATGAACATTTTCCATTTAATTTGCAGCTATTTTATTCATTCTATATTTTCATGTTCATTTATGTATTTTATTATATTTATTCATCCGTGAAGGAACACCTGCAAAAAAAGGCGATTTCTGAGGAAAATTCTTTGCAATAAGGTCAGATCTTTGTAGTGTTACAGTGAATGCACCGGGGTTGTTCGAAGGGTTTCCAGTCACTGGCAAAGAAAGCTTTAAGTGATCGTTTGAAAAGGTTTCACTATTGTGGTTTCAAGATAAGAGCTCTTTAGATGTTCAGTCACATACAAAACCACCCAAAAACCTGACGCGCAAAGTAAATAGCATCAAAACAGAACAATTACCTCAGCGTGTGGTGAGAATCTGCAAAGGTTTTCTCCTAAATAACACCATGTCAATCTGATGAAGACTGCACATGAAAACTTTGTTACAAAGCTTAACTAGGACTTCAGTCATCAGAATGATTTTACAAATTAGGCAATCTAAATGCGGACTCTGTTATTTTTTGCGATTACTGGGTTAGAAAATAAACAGAGTTCTGCAACTTCACTGTCATTAGACGACCGAAAATAGATAAAACAGTGTAAGAAAGAAGAAGGGAACGTGTTAGGACTAATTGTCAGAGGAAAAGTGATATAAAAAATCTATTTGTTCTTAACTGTATTGAAAGATTTTTTGTTCCCTCAGTAATTAGCTTTTCTCTTAAAAATCTAAATCTAAAACCCAGTTAATTCTAAAAACCCAGTAGCCAGAACATTCAGGCTGCTGAGGCATTCACTGACCTCTGAGGGAGGAAACATTTCTATGGCTTTGTGCTCTAAATCTTTATTCGCAGCAACAGGGTGCAAAGATCCAGCATATTCCCCTGTTAGGCTGCAACTATCATAAACATTCACAAGGGGATGTTCTTTATTCATAGAATAGCGGCTGGAGGGGGGCTGGGGCATGCTTAAAGGTCAGCAGTGACGACAGCTTTGAGAACCCCTGGCGCAGGTGGGGTTCCAGCTGAGGGCGTCACATTGAGGCTGGCCGTATGACCACCCAGCGCCACGTTATACAAATGTGCCAGATGTTGACTTTAATCGTTTGTGGAGCAACAAATTGGATTAGACAAATTGGACCAGATTATTTTCTAATCGAATTATGCTAATTCTGTCCACATATTTAAAAATTCATGGTTAGCCATTAGGCTGATATAATGCTATCAAATTCACAACGCTTTCTATAAACGTTTAAAGATTTTAGTTCTGTGAGAGCCACACAGCAGCTGCAACGATCTCTAATCTGACATGCATGTAAGAGCTACAGAAGCCATTAGCTGTACATGTTGCTCTAATTATTCACTCCATAAAGGCGTGTCTTAATGATCAGGTTGAGTGTAGTGCTCACTCTCGTTATTATGAATTACCACAGTGAAAACGGTCCAAAAATGCATCTTAGTTTGAACTCTTATGCATCATTGATATCTGATTTGAAAAATAAATAGTTAAAACAGAGAGGAGCATCTTGGTTGTTGTGTGTCCCTGTCATTGTACCAGAATGGATACAGGAGTCAGGAGAAAAACACGCGGTCCAGTGGAGCATCGAAAAATGAGCTCTCCGCGACTAGCAGCTGACCTTCTGCCCTGTGGGACAACACTGGATCTGCTGCTCTGCTGCGCTCGAACCGTCCACTGTAGTTGGTGAGAAAAGGCAGGCTGAGCAGAAAGAAAGAGGCAGAGCATATTCGGGACATTCTCACATATCTTAATTCTTTTTCTGAATCGGACGAGTAAGTAAAACCAAAATCCCTGAAGGTGTTGTCATTTGTTGACTGCTGTCTGTATGGGAAAAGAATGCAACATTTAAGTGAAAATCAATCAGTTTGCCAGAAAAAAAAAGATTCATTGTGTGAGAGAGAGCAGCTTTGACAGTTTCTATGCTTGTTTTAATTTAATGTAGGTATTAGATAGATTCAAAGGCAGTAA
Source organism: Menidia beryllina (assembly GCA_013363375.1). Classification (NCBI taxonomy): domain Eukaryota; kingdom Metazoa; phylum Chordata; class Actinopteri; order Atheriniformes; family Atherinopsidae; genus Menidia; species Menidia beryllina. The sequence goes on along the minus strand of JABUIW010000162.1, from coordinate 9,935,848 downwards.
AAACATGTTCTTTGATCAGAAACGTCCATGTTTCAGCTGCTTTTGGGACAGATATGAATTAATGTAGCAATGATGAAGATATCTATCTATCTATATGTTGAAACAGCAACAAATATTGACTTAGTTGGTCTGAAACACACTCTTTTTTTTGGCTTACTTACTTACTGTAGGTTGGACCATAATAACAAGTGAGTGCTTGGAGCTTTTGGGGAATTTTGAAGAACCTAAGATCTTCTCCAGTTCTCCGGGCGCCACTGTCCAGCAGGTTTAAGACGTTGGTGCTCCAAAACACCTGATTCTGATTAGATCAATTGTTAAGCTCTTCACAGGCCTGAGTAATGGTGCAATTCTGTGAATCCTGTAGGTGGAAGCAGGGAAACATCCAGCTGATCCCTGACCAGCTCCATCTGGGTTATGTCCAGGCAGGACACCAGCTTGTGCATCTAGACCCATTCTTACACTTTCGGAGGATGTGCAGACTGTTTGCTCTGGTCTTTTTTTCCCAGCTGGTGTTCACACAAGCGCCTCACAGCAGGAGGCGTTCTGCCGGAGATGCACTCGGGATATATGAGGGAGGAGGGTGCCGGGGAACGGCTGTTAGGAGCTCACCGCGGACAACTAACGCCGTGAGAATCTTCTCTTCGCGACGCACTGTGAACAGCAGGTGTTGCGTCTTGTGATTACACGACCCCTGAATGCATCTGGAAGCATCTGCAACGGCGGGGAGTGAGCGCTCATGCGTCAGGTTCATGCATCGTCCCGCTCACTGCTTTGGCCGTCTGTGCTCGGTCCTGCTGTCAAACGACCAAACAGCCGTGTTGCCTCCTCTACCAGGAGGATATGATAAGGGCGGGGGGGAGGCATATGTCTTCCTATAGATAACCTTTTGCATTAAGCATGTCTTAATCTGTTCCCATCACAGGGGAGTAAATGATCCAATGATCCCTCTCCCAGATGGTCAGTAGACTACAATCCGGAGCATACGCTGAGTCCTCATTAGGATCACATGCAAAGCTGCCGTGTCGTCGAACACCTTGATTTTGTGGGAGACTTGACCAGTGTGTGATTTACATTTTTTTTTTAATTGACTCTTTGCTGCGGCACGGTGGTGTGGTGGTTAGCACTGTCGCCTCCCAGCAAGAGGGTTCTGGGTTCGAATCCCGGGGGAACCAGGACCCTTCTGGGTGGAGTTTGCATGTTCTCCCTGTGTCTGCGTGGGTTCTCTCCGGGTTCTCCGGCTTCCTCCCACAGTCCAAAAACCTGCATGTTAGGTTGATTGGAGATTGGGGAAATTGCCCTTAGGAGTGAATGTGAGTGTGAGTGGTTGTTTGTCTTTGTATGTCCTATGTGTGGCCCTGCGATGGACTGGCGGACTGTCCAGGGTGTACCCTGCCTCTCGCCCGTTGACCACTGGGATAGGCTCCCCCCGCGACCCCAACAGGGAATAAGCAGTATTGATAATGGATGGATGGATGACTCTTTGCTGGGGGAGAAAAAAAGACCCTCCCCCTTTGCATGCTGATACTCCGGCGATAATAAGGAGGAGAAATCAGGGTCTCTGCCCTGATCTAAACAGCTCAATTAGAGGGCTTTGATCATCACAGCCCATCGCAGTCCAGACATCAGGGAGAGGCCACAGAACCGGGCATTAAGGGGCTGTCAGATGGCAGGACTCTGTGCCTAAACACTTGTGAGGGGTCTATATTATAGGATTTGCTGTTTCGGACCCACTGAAACCGTGACAAGCTGTCCGACTGTACGTGTTGCGTTTGCAGGGATACCTACTGCTCCTTATGTCGACCGTGGTGAGCGGGCCTACTTGCGTGGTTACTGCGTTGCTATAGCAACACTGTAGGGAATCAATAAGGATGAAGCTGCAGCCTTAAAGGAGATGAGAAACAAGCTGGATCTGTTGGCGGTTGAAGACGTGACGGGGGAAGGTTCTCCTGCTGCTCAGAGCTCACGAGGTCTTCGTCTCTTCATCCTAATCAGGTACAAACGTTAACACGTTCTGATGCACGCCGACGCGCCCGTCTTCATCTCTGACGACGCCTCCACTTGTTATTCACAGTCAGAACAGGTCCCTTTCAAAAGTTTTGCCACTGAGGGTTTGTTCTCATTTCCCTCTCAATCAGACACATTTTTCAGCAATGAATGAACAACAATCACACAACGAGAGTGTCGCTCAGGGTCGTTCCACTCAATCTGCAACGCGCACAAAGGGGTGTTTACTGACTGCTACTTATGGTCGGGTTTTTGTGTAGCATGATTACAGAGATGTGGTCTCTCGTCGTGGATTATTTGAGGACAAGCCCCTAAAGACACCAAATAAATATCCTTGATCGACTAAAAACATAGTATGAAACTCCAATCCCTTTGCAAAGAGCAAAAGAAGGCACTGGGCTCCGGTCAGGCAGGAAATCCCTGCTGTTTCCACTAATGACAAAATACGCATTCATTTTCCTTTTTACCTCTCACGTCTTTTCCAAAATGCTGATAAATGTATGCTTGTAGTGAGGAACAATGCTCTTACCTGCTGATTTTTCAGCATCTTGGATGACGAATGATGATAATTTGTTTTTATTTACATTCAAGGAAGTTCTTTTTGACTCTGAGCCACATTAACCTTAAACACATAATAAGCTCATTTGGTCAGAGAGAAAGGGAAGAAACACCAAAGTGTCTTCCACAACAAGGACCATCAGAAATATTCTTACATTTTATGCATATTTTCATAATTTCTTACGTAATTTCTTTGGAGTGTAATATGCATGCAGGGCTTTGAATACCCTCAAATATCAGTAAGCCGGCATAGGAATGACCATGTTACCATGATTACCATACCTAAAATGGGGATGAATTGTTGGCCTGAATTTCGGGAATGGGATTTGACAAATTCGCAAGATCCAAAGGAATCCAAAGAAAGTTTCATTTTGAACATAAGCAAAACATCCCCAAACCCAAAATGCATCACAGATGTCGTCTGTTATTCTTGAGTGGAGCTAAATCTTGTGAATTCAGATCATGTGAAAAAACCCTACTGTTTATGAGGATGTTTCAGTCCTCGTCGGCCCCCTCTTCAGCAGTGTAAAAACTGTGTGTGGGTCCTTAAGAGGTTTGGGCACAGTTTAAGCCACTAAAAAAAAAAGTCAAGTCTAACAAAATTCATTAAACATTCCAACTACAGAAAGTTTTTGGTATATTTCACACCGTGCCAACAATACTGTCCTTCACTGTCTGGGATTAGCTAATAAAAATAATTAGATGATAAAAAGAATCTGTCTGCATTTCCTAACTGTTGAAAGGAGCAAATCAGTTTCCAGATTAATTTCCAGATGCTCCCGGCAGCTTCACCTCCGCTGCAATTTCCCTGAATGCTTCTCAGGGATGATGACGATAAAAGAAGAGGCCCGTATTGTCCTCTCTTTTATTACAATAAGTCAGGCTATTTGATGGAGACAGCGGCACGACGATGCATCAGATATATCCAGATAAGGAGAAATGTGCTCCACAAAAGGTTAAATGAAAAAGATCAGCAAATCCGACTTGTCAGCACTGCATTAGGAGAAGAAAATCCACACACTGGTACTGATTTACCAATTTCAAACACAAATAAGAGACATGTGTGCTTCGATTTCTATTTTAGATAAGTGCTGACAGCATTTTTCTGGAAACTAGGGATAAACAACACACCGGTTTCATGAAATAAGACTACCCAGAAAACAGCACCATTTTGTGCACGAACATTATCAACAACACCACATCAAAAGACCAAGACAGAGAATCTTTCGTTGACTCTTGAATAGTTCATGGCTGCTCAGTCTATCCGGCAGACGTTGACTCGAAAATGCTTCAGAAAACTGTCTTTTAAAGTCCTCCACTGCGCCCCTCGCCATGTGTTGGCAAAGTAATGCTTCAAAGGCTGCGGAATCGAAAGCAGCTCCGTCTTTACGTCCCTCACGTCACACACTGCAGCTCGGCTCCGCTGACTGCAGCTCACAGAGATGCGTAAAAGCTCCATAAACACAATAAGACACAGACACAAGCTTAACAATGCACTAAAGAAGAAAGGTCCTCTTTAGGTGCTTGTATCAAAAGAGTCTCTCTATTCTCACCACATGGACTGTTCCTGGTTTCATGCTTTCACGCACAAAATTTCTTGGTTTTATTCCTCCATAGCAGAAGATAGCGGAAAAATAAGTGAAAAAAGACAGCTCAGTGATGTTCCAACAGCCTCTCTGAGAGGGAAGGTCTCCACACTGGGCCCAGCTGACTCCCTTCACCAGGCAGTCCTCATCCTGTTATATCAGGCCTGAACCCTCCAATATGATCTTGTTCATTCAGTATCCAAATCTCGTGACCAAAGGCGAGAGAATTTAACTTCACCTTTCCCCCTCAAAAAAAAGAAACAGAAAAAGAAGCCTATAAGATGAGGCATCTTTGATTAGGATTTCTTAGTGATGATCAACCCGAACAAAAGCGCTTTTCCATGTTGTTGATAGAAGCTTATTTTCTTTGAGTTTTACTGTATCTGTATAACACCTATAAGTGTATAGTTTGAACAGTTTTTTATTTAAATTGATGTCTCAGCATTCCAGGCTGGAATGCTGAGCCTTCCCCTCAGACAGGCTGAGATGAATGACATGAATCCACTGGTAGCTTATAAGCTGTGATCAACCACGAACAATAAAAGTGCTGCCCAGGAGAGCAGGTGTTTCCCGACAGTTATTAGACATCAGAGTCAGTGGTCAAAGACCTCAATATGTCTGCCTCAGTAGTCGCCGTTGAAATAAGGGATCCTGCAGGGCCCTGTGGGGAAAAACATTTTTTCCCAGCAATCAAGCACAGGGAGAGACAATTTACAACCCAATGTCTTTCCCTAACCATCTAAAAACATCCTTTATGTCGTTTACTGATTTTCCTCCATCTCCCCCACCGAGTAAGTATTTAATACTAACACAGAGCAGAATGACCACATTATCATAATTACTAAAGAGACTGCTAATCCTTTTCTCTTGAGCAGGACACTCATCGAAGAGCTGCCATTTGGACGGATCTTTCCATCTCCATCTAACTAAGTGGATTTTTCATGCAGAGTCAGCATTCACAATCAGATCTGCTCCTTAATGCTTCAGTATGGTCATTTTCATATCCACAGTTACTGGCACCTGGTCTTTTTTTAGGCTTGCTGAACACAGAAGGTGTCTTTTATGCCCACATTATAGTAGAGCATCATTTGCTTTTTACTCCAGCTGTTCTGCAGGAAAACACTGATCATGCAGCTTTAGGCCATGCAGCGGTTTTACAGAACAACTGCTGTTCAGTCTGGTTCTTGATAGCTGTAAGAATATATCCAATATAAAACAAACAGTCATCTCCCTAAGCCAGACATATTTCAAATTTACTGAGGCTGTCCAATTTGCTGTGTTAAAAATGTATTAGCAGTATAAATCACATCTACCACAAATGAATATAATCACAATTAAGCACCATCAATTAATAGTGAGATGGTCAGTTTCTATTAGATGAGGCTGCAAATTGAAACTTCAAATTGAAATTTGAAGTTATGTTTGCAAGCCATCCCCTGCATTAGGATGAGGAAGTACTGTAACTCCATGGCTCCATGAAGTACACGCTGCAGCAACACTGTGGCAGTTGTCAGGTAACCTGGTAGCTTGCATGAAATGAATACAGAGGAGAAACAGAACCGTGACGACACAAGAGTATGTAAGAAAACAGAAGGTAGAGTAAAATCAAACAAACTCTAAGCCATAGCACTGATAACAAATCTGATTAAGCCTAAAATATCAAGAGAGAATTAAATGAAACAAAGGCTGCGAAGCAAAAAAAAAGTTTAAATGAATTTCTTTAAAGGATATAGAACAATAATTATAGCTAAAATATCAGGACTGAACATTGGAAATGCAGCTTTTAACCTCCTGAGACCCAAGTTTGTAACTGGTTTACATTTTAGTTAAATAAATTGAACTTTAATTACTAAACTCTCTCATAGTGCACCAGGATTTTCCTCATAGAGGGCCGTGGGTTTATCTTTTACTTAATGTATTTAGAGATTTTCTTTCTAATTTGGCTCTACAGCTCCAAATGACTCACACAATTTGATTTACTCAATAAAGATATGATAGATTGAGAACAAATAAATCCATTTTACTTTAGGTGTCAAACATCTCACGAGGCAAAAATGTACCTCATTTGAGGGAAAAACCATATCAGGGAGGGCTTTTAGTTGATTTGGACATTTCTACGCTCAAAAAGATTTAATTTAAGTTTCAGGGTTATATTCTGAGGGTTGATCAGAATCAATGTTTGCTTTCTCTTTTCCGTTTTCACATATTTTTATATAAAAAACAGTAACTCAGAAATAATTTCTAACCCTCAACAAGCACAATATCTGGGCTTTTAAAGAAGACTAAAGCATTTTAAGACATCAGATCCTCAATGAGTCAAAGGGGACAATCTCTTGACTTCTACTGTTTGACTTTCAGAGGGTTTAAACTTCACAACATATTACAAATGCTTTTGGGGGCTTTAAAAGCTGGATGAGAGACAGGAGGGATGGAGTCGGCATCAGCACCTGGACGGTCTTTGTTGGGATAGAAATGTCTAAGGCTGGACAGAAAGAAACAGAGGAAAATGTCCACGGTCTTGACCCAAAATGCAATATCAGGGTTAATGAGAAACACACCAACAACGACAAAAGGTCTGGAACTTCTCGAACAAAAACCGAGCTAAAGAATGGTGCACAATTTAGACTAGTTGGTTCACAGAAAAGTGGACAAGCAGTCACAAAAGACTAAATTACTCGATTAATTACAGTTTAATCCTGCAATTTCACCCCTTTTAATAGTGGCGTTTTAATATGCAGGAATTAAATATACTCAGCACTGGCTCACCAATGGAGGCTGATTCATCACCATTAATGCAGGACACAGATGTTAGGAAATAAAATCAATAGTCTAATAAAAGAGGAGGGAATGGGCTTCCTTTGACCTAGCAGCAAAGAACTGCTCGAATTACGAGCATTAAAGAGACTTTTGTTGTATTTGTGTAGTGTAACCTGGCTTGATTATAAGTATTTGATAATAAAAGAAATAAATAGTTAATTAAAGCTATTACCAGCGATGCAACAAGATTTTATAGCACCATTTAAAAAAAAAAAAAAACATGCTCCTAAAGGTCTATAGTGATTATTTTAAATGATGATTCTTATTTACCATTGCATCTTAAAGAAACAAAAGGATGAAATTACAAGTAGCATGGTGTTTTTGACTGAAATTTAACATGTATAAGAATTAAAGGCCAGACTCATTTAATGAAATTTGAATAAAAAGTAATGATGTGGTAGCTTGAGGGCTGCAACTAAGTGGCATGCCCTCCTGACCACAAAGACTGTGCTGTAATGAACTCCCAATTAATCATGGGCAAATGGTTCAAATATAAATTGAAATGTTTCAAAGTTTTTATTTTAATCTAAGCTATTTTCTAATTTAATTCCACATATTCAACTATGAATCAGGCTAATTCAATACAAAATACAGGCTAATACATAAAATTATGAAAATTATCCAGATTTATTGATAGATCCCAATTTAATCGGGATTTACAGCATAATTTCTGATTATAATTAGCAGTTTTCCAATGTATGCTTTAAAGTAGCAATAAATAAATAGGCAAACCTTAAAACTAAGTGTTTCATATTCATTTTTAAGTACACTTTTGCTTTCCGGAAATAGAGATAAGGTACATCTCTAAATACATTTCAGAGATCTCGTTTCCAGCCGCATATGTCTGATTTATCGTCAATTTATCAAGATGAAAACAAATGCATGTGCAAGGTTTACGACAGTGCTCTTGCATTCCATGACAGTAGGGAGAGCTTAAGTGTGGAAATAATTCAATCAAATTCTCCTACAATAAAGAAGAAATTAGCGAAGAGAATGCTGCTAAATTCACTCGTTAAATAAGATCATCCCAAGCATTGTGAGCCTCTAGTTCTGGTGAAAACATAAAAAATCCAGGAAAAACTTTATGAACCACAAAATGGCAGAAATCAGAATGAACTGTTAACGGCTGGATGTGCACAAAAGCAATAATGATGATCATGCGCTCACTTTCAATGCTTTCAATGATGCAGATTAAATGGATATTTTCTAAAGATGGTTCAGCTCTGCACTGGACTGCTGATTATGTGTTGATGTGAGTGGTGTGTGCAGAAGCAGAAGGAGACCTCTAAAACCTGCAGAACAGCGGCCCTCGTGGCCCGGAGACGCCCATCCCTGATCCAGGAGGTGCTGGCTCAAAGGCTAGGCCAAGTAGCTGAAGGTGCACACCCAGAGACAGCCCAGAACAAGATCCAGAACAGACCTGGCCAAGCAGGACACTGGACCATAGCTCAGAGCTCCAGTTCTGCTCTGCCGTGGAGGAAAAGGCCGGGTGAAGGGTCAACATTCATCCCCGTGGCTCCTCCAGCAGGCCGAGTGCTGCTGCTTCAAGCTTGACCTGCTTCTCCCCATAGCTAGCTCTGTTCACTTTCTGATCTTTTATCAAAAAGCGGAAGGCTGCAAGGTTGCATGTGAATGACAGAAAATTATTATAATATATTCCCTTTCTATGCTTTCAACAATCCATCAAGTGAAAGCTCAAAGACCCACACCAGCCCAAAGATCCATTAGAGCAGCTACTCATGCAAGACAACTCTAAGATGGTGTCTTTGCATTTCTGTAATGAAGTTCCAGATTCCACAATTAAAATAATATCAATCCAAATCAGGACTCTTTTGAAGATGTTTCACACTTAATAATCCAGAGGGTTGACCTCTAGCTCAGTAAGTAGTGTGACATTCATGCCAATGATGGCTGAGTGTAAATGTTGACCTGATATTTAAGTAAAGTATGTGGGCATTTGCTTCTTTTTAGAAGTCTGAGTAATAAAAAACAACTCTCCAAAAGCCCTTGAGAGTGCGCAAAACCCAGGAGACCTCTTCTACTGATTGGTTCAAGGTCAGTGCAAGAGTTGACATGCTGAATAATACTTACAGAGTAGAGAGGTCTTTTTTATACCTGTGCTCACATAACGATCATTATCTGAGCACAAGTATAAAAAAAAACATCATTATGATGGTTGTCTGTCTTCCCTAATAGATTTGCAGGCTCAAGGCAGTTGTGAACTAATATTTTATAATGCATGTGTCCATGGACCGTCAGAAAGTCTAACTCTAATGGAAGTCATTAAAACCATGTCAGCAGTTCCTTTTACTTTAAAATAGATTATTAAAAAGGATGGAATAAAAATAAATCCACATCTAACGTCTCATTTTTCCACTAATACAGATATTAAAGTTCAGTTTCTGGAAGAAGAAATAACACCAAAACCCTGAGCTTCAAAAAGGGAGCTGGGGTTAACCTTGTTGAGTAGTGTGTGATTAAGATGACAAACGGTTGACATTTATGCAATTTCCCTCCATCAGGATAATGGAGTGGTCCTTCTGCGCTGTCTGTGGCGCTCTCTTTGCCTCGCCGACTGAATCTCGAGAGATGCTTACATTCTTGGAGCAGCAGCTGTAGAGAGTCAGCCAGACCTGCGACACGAATGAACCCAGCAGATTCTCGGGTGCAAATGTAATGCATGCTTTACTGGCCCGTTACAGAGACAAACAGCCACGCACCTGCTCTTACTCAAAAAAGACACTTTAGAGTCGTCGGTGAGCTTTTTTGGAGCGAGCGGTAGAGGCCATGCATACCAGGGGAGAGCCTGCAAACTCAGAACGCTCCCCGGTCAGATGTCGAGCCCTCCATTTGCTTTGCCAGCCAGCACACCACTGTGTGTCTGAGGGAAAAGATGAAACCTTTCAACAATAGCTTCCGCGACAATCTCACTTCTAGTGATGTTTATGTGCTTAGCAGACGCTTTAGTTCAAACATCACAGTTAGCATCAAGCTAACAATGGCTGCTCAGGCTGCAGCAGGTCAACTGTTCATTTTCTAAGCACAATGGCTGACGTTCATATATTGACCGGGTTCACAGCCAGGGGTGTGTCACAGTGGGACAGAATCCTCTGCTGAGGACGTCTTAAAGCAGCGACGGGGGCCATGCTGATGCATGTGCCATATGTCAGAACTCGACTCTTTTACTGTCAATCCATCCCTTCGTTAGAATTGGGCTATAATTACTCACTTAAGCACAGTATGTTATAACTTAATCCATGTAAATGACTGATTGTTTTATTCCTTTTTAGATTCATAATTGTCCCTTCACAATTATACTTTTGGGTTACACTCTCTGGCTGGGCCTCCTCCTCCTCCTCCTCCTCCTCCTCCTCCTCCTCCTCCTCCTCCTCTCTCTGTTACAGTAGATACACGTCTTCAAGGTCAACATTCACACACACACTTTCTTATCTCATTCCACCGAAACCTGCATGAATTAGGGGCTGGCCTGTTCATGTTAGAGGTAACTGGCCAATAACACTCGGTTACATCCAGCCGTCCTCCTGTTCGAGGCCCGGCCCGGAGGATAACTGCATCCGGAAATTGAGGCTCTTGCCGACTGAGATCCTCCTGGAGCTTTGTCTGTGAGAGCCCAGCGCTGATATACTTTGCTTGTGACCAATAAATGTCATATTTGTACTCTTGATCTGCTCTGGTTTATTCTCAGGCTTCCAACTAAACAATCGGGCTAACACCTTCTTTTGCCTGGAAACTTTCAACAACCAGTCAGAGCCAGTACCACAGCTGAATCATTGTGAGACAGAACCAGAACAAGGCCCAGACTCCAAGCTTCACAACGGGTCCAATAGGATCCATCTCAACTCAATTTTGGCCCAGATTTTCCAGTCTGCCGATGGCCTGCCTAAAGTAAGACATCTCAGCAGATCCAGGGCCAGTACCCAAAGGATCTTCACGTACAAAAGCAAATTACAGTATGCCAATGATCGGTACCTAAAAAAACCCAAATCAATTAAAAACTCTCACTAACTACTTCAAATGGGTGAGATTTTACAGCCTTTCTATTACCTGTGATGAGGTTGTCTACCAGTGTTGTGGGGATGCAGAAGATCCCCACCAGCAGGTCACTGATTGCCAGGTTGAGGATGAAGAAGTTGGTGACCGTGCGCATGCAGCGGTTCTCCAGTACAATCAGACACACCAGGATGTTGCCCACCATGCACAGCAGGAAGATGAAGGAGTAAGCCAAGATGTAGCTGGCCGCCACATACAGAGAATGCTGATAGTATGGGAAAAAGGTGATGTTGGTAAAGTTGGAGGAGCCATTCGTGCTGGTGTTTAGCAGGTACGCTCCCTCTGACTCCATCCCCTCCTCCAACATCATTTCCAGGGTCTCCATCGCTCATATGTACCAACGCTGCAGGGGAAAGCAAACAGTAGAAACAGAAGAGAGTTAAGAGGTCAGTCCATGGCTCATCAAAAGCCTCTAAACTTTTGTCAAGAAACCAGATTTATATGTATTTCATTTTAGATTTGCAATCAGTTGCTCAATGCATGCGTCATTCACTAATAAGTTGTTAATGTTTTCCTCATGTTAAACCCAGAGCATTTAACCTAAATATGAATAACAGTTCACATATGCAAGTCCTTTGATCCTACAGATTATGTATGACTGGCTACATCAGTTTATGCTGTTAGATTATTTTCAAATCAATCAATATTGGATATGCAGCAGAACCAACACTGAAAAATCTAATCTAATTTAAATTGATCTGTAAACGGCCCAAAGTTTTCGTTAAATCTGACTGAAATGAGCCTCATGATCGACCCAATGGCACCTGGAATAGGCTCCAGTGTCCCACGCAACCCTGATATGGGTTACGATGCTTTAGAAAATGGACGTATGGATAATTTACACTAATAAAAATAAGATTAGATTTAATCTTTTAAATGCAGTAGTTCAGTTTTTTTTCAGAGGCAGTCTTTTAAGTAAAACATGCGTCCTATGAGCTATCAGCAATATTATGTAATATGTTGCATTTTGTTGGCAGGGAATATATACATCTATTTATATGTTTTTACAGTAGCCTGAGAGCAAAAGTATAAATTCGAGAAAGTTTAGCCAAAGAAGTCCGAGTGCAGGAAGGGCAGCTGTAAAACTGGAGGGCATTAAAATGAGCTACACTTTTTAGACATTAAACACATTTTCCGTGGGAACAAAAGCTCAGAAGTTAGTTTATATCTGAAGTCTCACAGTATTCATGTGTCCTCAGTACGTTGCATAATTCCATCTCATCAGGATTGAGGGAATAGCAGCATTGCAAACACCTAACGTTCTGATTTCTAGTCTACAGTACACAGACAAAAATGTATTTATTCTACTACACAGAAAAGGGAAAATCTGACGTGTTTCTTTTATTCTGAAACCCTGTTATTACTAATATTACAAAGTAACATAAATAGCAGTAAAAAGGAAACTCTCCAAGAGCCATAAGTGTATTTAAAAAAAAAGATAGATGAAAGTTTACAAAAATCATAATAATGAGAGTGTGACTGATAAGTGCTCCTCATAACATGTGTAAGTGCAGGAAAGTACTCTGCTGCTTTATGTATGAATAAATCACTCCACAGACATCTTTTTAATACCAAATGTATAAACAATTTTCCAATAACATCTGGGTCTAAGCTTCCACTGTTCTGTGAATGGTAGCATCTTGCATCACAGCTATGAATCTGCTCTCATCTGCAGCATCTTATGAACTGTCTGCACAAAATAAATCCCTGGCCAATCTACTCCAGCTAATCCAACAAATACAGATGTATACTAGTATCAAAATGTATACTAGTATACATATATACATGAATATGTGGCATAAGAGAGGCAAAACAAAAAAAAATGTAAATAAAAAGCAACAACCACATAGAAAAAAATAAATCAAAACCAAAGAACTAGCTCTTTCACCTGTTGATACACTTATAAGAAAACAGCCACCAGTCAGTCTGTGGGGAAACCAGAGGGACAGCCATCAGGAAGACAAATGGAAAAAATCAACACAAACAGCAGCTACGCCGTCAGCAAATATGCACTGATAAAAATGTGGAGACTGATTATTAGAACCACAGGACTGCACAGGAACTGCATATTAAGGGTGTGTGTAAGACATACATGTATACATATCGCTGGCCTCGCATGAATTGTGTTTAATAGTGGGTGCAGAGGGCCGTCACCGCACGCCACTCCGGAGATCAGAAATAGACAGAAAGGCAGCCAGCAGCCCCCACAGGCTGTGAAACCGAGGCGGTCCACCACAGGGACAGCCACATGCTGACACAGATGACAGCAAAGGACGGGTTTGGAAAGAACCCCCACAGCCAAAGGAACCAGGCAACAACCGACCGAGCGCCAGTCAAGAGCAGGAACCAGGGGCTGCTGTTATAATCCTACATCCAGATCGGCTGTCAGGTGTAACTGCACAGCGTTTTTGTACAAAAAGCAGCATTTTAGAAAGAAGCTGAAGTCAGCTTTCCCTTCAGATAAGTTTACATGTTCAATTGAAAGGTGACTAACAAGCGGAACTGAGCAAAACAATTTTCCCGAAACAATTGGCTGATTTTTGCTTAAGGTGGTAAGAAACAGCCCCTGATTATTTTTCCAGGAATGCTCCAGGAAACGCAGGTAGGTCAGCGTACGCATCCCCGTTCCCTGTTTCCGTGCGATAATTGACAACTTCCGCTGCTGGGATGGAAGTCAATGTGTGGCATTTAAAAAGAAGCAAAAAATCTCCTCCGGGTTTATAACACAGAAGATGCACAAACCCGTCAAAAATGCCAGCCCATATGGGGCCTAAGACCTGCCAGCAATACCAAGAAAAGTTAATCAGCCCATGCATTGGCTCTGCCTTTGGTAAAGCTTGCATCATGCAGCGGGAGGCCTCCTGCAGAGACTCAGAAGACAAGCCGGCAACGCAAATACAGAGAGCTGTGGGAAAGGTTTGCTCTCAGAAGGGCAAATCCGGTTCGATTGAGTTGCTTTGTCAGAAGCGGTTTTTAGACGATGGTTTGGCATTTCTTCCAATAATTCGTAAACAGCCGCAGGATGTTTCTAACACTTGGTTACTCCAACTTTCCTTGTTACTGAAGAGCTGAACTGTGTCTTTTCTGCAGTGAAAATCAGGGCGCTTATATTTTGCTTTCTGTTTTCTGCAACTTTGATCAAATAATTCTCCCTTAATTTGGCTTAAAAATTTGTTCTATCTCCCGCTCTCCGGATGTTTTTTATACTTTGTGTATGTGAGCTGATGTAACAGTGCGAGATCCACTTCTTCCCGTTCAATTTAATAACGAAGAATCAGACCGTCGCAATCTGATGGATAATAACAACAGTTGAGCACAGAGTTTCACTCTGCTCCCTGCTCGCAACCTGTGGGCGGAGAGAAGAGTATTCATACAGAGGGTAAAGGGTAAATGTTCTGTACCTTAGAATTATATAGAGTTATTACAACAAACAAGAAGTGATTGACGAAAAAATAGCATCCTATCATAAAGGATAAAAGTTGTTTTATGGAAGAAGGTGAAGAAGAACAAACTGCACGTCAATAGAAGAGTGGGCATTGACTCCCTGAGGAGATGTGATATGATATGTGGGTAGCTCTTCAAACAGCAGCACAAACACAGAAGTGATGAGCCTTTTCTTGGAAAAACAAGAACCAGTTTTTCACAACACCCTAAATCAAACCCAAGCAATCATGGTCAAGACTTTGGATTGAGACATTATTAAAAAAAATCCATTTCTAAGAATGAAATGTCAACAAAGTCTGCTTATCGGAAGAGGTATCGAAAAATATCAGGCTTATGGCAGAAGAAAGTTTTGGAAAAGAACAAAGAATTCTGAACCAATTCAACTGGCTGTGTGTTATTTTTTTTGCTTTTTAGCACGAAGATATCGTGGCTGTCTCTTCATGGCAAAGAAAATCCTTCCTTACCTCTCGGACCCTAGTCAGAGACTCTTTAACCTTCCGTTCTGTGGGAGGAGCTCACAAAGAGAAGCCAAACAGCGTCAAAACCAGCTTCTACACACGAGCCGAAAGACTCTACAATGTGGGATATGTCAACACTGTGCACCACTGGTGATACTGATGTATATTTCATATATTATTCATAAAGCATATTTAATACAGAAGCAGTGGTTTACATAATAAACCTCCACCCCGACAAATAGAAAACTCTGCATCTGCTCTCTGCCTCTTTAACTGAAACATTGTTCTGAAATTAAAATGAAAAATCTCAATAGAAACATAAACATCTGGCTTGATGCTGTGGTGAGGAAACATCTTGGGAATCCGTCCACACCAGGGACCAGCACATCAATGACCAGAGAGGCTGTCGTCATGGGGACGCCCATAGCAACCACCCCACATCCCGAGGAGGAATCGTCCTAAGAGCAGAAACACTGGAGCTGGAAAATAACTAAAAAAAGCCTTAAAACAAACCTAAATGCAGGAAAAAAAATTAAAGAAAACAAAAAGGAACGAGTGCATAAATAAGTAAACAGATAATTAGGAGATAAATGTTTAAAAATGACTTAATAGGAAACAATTAATATACCTAGCCAAACAAAATTAATAGATAAAATCATTTCAAATTAATCTAGAAGCTAAACTAAACCCTAATAATGGAACAAGGTCTCACCATAAGTTGTGGTTCTGACTTCAGGAGTAACTAAAGGGTCCACGAGGGTCCAAAAATACCTTAAAATCAATCCTGAAACCCGCTGAGACGATGCAGCGACATAAGCATGAATATTTGAGCTGTGAATTTGTAACTAAGCACAAAAAGGACATTTTACCACAGCTTCAGGCTTCAGATGATAAACGTACCACCACATTTGTGCGCTCCCAAAATCAGATCAACAAGTGTCCATTTTCAATATTTTTTCCTCACCTCATTTTTCTCATCAGTCATGGCACAAAAAAACATCTTTATACGTTTAACATTTCATCAAGTCACGTGGAAATAGACACTGTTTTAGGGATTAGCTTCACAGCGTGCGCCTAAAACCCGTCATCATTACACTAAATATGCAGCATCCCTTTATACGAAAGGCTCGCGCGATGCTAATGTGATCTTGACAACATGGAATGCATTCAAAACAATGAGAGCACCAATTAACCAAAATTCTGCACAGCCTGACAGCAGCTTTTCATTGTATGCAGAAAATATTCAAAAATGCCGCAAGAACAAAACATGTTTCCCCAGCAGGAGAAATCTGCTCAAACAGTGTATGACATTTCCAATCTGCCAAACAGCCTTATCTTAGAGGCAGTGCTTATGGGCTGCAAGGCATTCTTTACAATCCCATTGGTCTGAGAAAGAACAATGTTGCATCTTTCCTTGAATAATCTCAGGTATGCACAAGCAGATTGTTTCTGACGCTTATGCGGACAAAGAATGGTTTGAGCATCTTAAAGAATACAGAAAGTCCATTAACTTTTGCCACATAAAGAGTTTATTCTCAGGGTGAACGCTATTATTGTTGTTGTTATTGTTGCCGTCAATGTGTTTCAGCAGATTTGTGTTTGGTAACTAAAACTTGAGTTTTGTTAAGTATATAATTGAAGGAACTTAAATCGGTCCCTTACTGTTGCACTGTTACTCTGTTTTGTCGTTTTTCAGCCACTGAGAGGTAGGTTTGAAAGCAAGAGGACGATAAATCCCTCAGCAGCCTCATAAAGAGCCCATCCATCTCTGCTTTTGTCACATAATAATCTTCTTGATTGGGGTCGTTTGCAGATCCTGCAGTTGGGACTGAATACATCAAAAGACTCTGCGAGGTTTAAAATAGTAAACTAATTACATGAAAAAGAAACTCTGCAGAAGTATGAATTAGCACATGGATTTTCCCTCTGCTTGTGGCAAAGCCTTCTTCACACAGAATCTCAGGCTTTGCTGGGTGGATTTCCCAAAGAGTTCCTGAATATCTGCCAGTAAGATCTGTGAACAGCTGCCGGATTTGTGATGTCTCTCCATCGAAAACCTCAAAACACTGACTTTTCATTTCCTTTTCTCCCCTTTTTTTTTTCACATTTTTTTTATTACAGATTTTTTTAAATGTGAGCTAAAGCTACATGAACTCAGATGTTCACATTTCATTGAAACTCACTCAGATACTTTCTTTGGGCATCACTGGTAAGTTTCAGACACAATTTCATTTACATTTAGAGACAATGTTTCGACAGAGACTGTACCAACTCCCAGAAACCGGAGGTAATAACGGGAGCACTCGTGGTGACCTGAGGAGGAGAGCCGAGTGTAACCAGTTTTTTCAAGTGCCCCTTTTTCATCCAATCGGTTTTCTTATATTCCAAATGCACCTGTTTCACGAAGAGCCCATAAAAAAGCTTCCCGAGCTAAGGAAATGTAAGTGAAAATGAAATTTTCCAGCATTCCTCTTTATCTTGCTTGTTCTTGGATCCGTCTCTGGTTCCTCCTGAGCATGAAAAAGAATAAAAGGTTCTTTCTCAGGTGGTTTAGACAATACATTCATCTTCAAATCAGCTCACAATCATCTGCCCTATGTGTCAACAGCATCGGAAAATAGACACAAACATAATGTTAATACGAGAGGTTTTGCCCTTAATGACGTCACTCTCTAAAATCAAATTATTATGAAAATACAAATATATACAAAGTATCAGCACTGCCTGCTATCAGCTCTCACAGCTCAACAGCGTGCGATCGGCAGTAATTAACAGGTAATATTATCTTATGAGCAACATTGTAGAACTGCTACTCCCTTTTCACTCCTCTAACCTGATTAAAGAAGATACATCCTGAATTAGGGAATGTTGCATTTAACGTTTTCTAACCGTATTTATTTAAATTCAAAGAAAAATCGTAAAAAAACAAAGCTCCTCTCACCCTCAGTCACAGTGACCAGATGAACATTCGTGGAGATTTCTGGCATGCACCATGAATTTCTTTCTCTTTTTTAAGTTTAGTCTTTTTTAGCATGATGATGAGTGAGGGAGGTCCTACTCTCGTGCCATTGTCTTACTTATGACTCTCCCTGAACATGTGACATTTATATAATATATATTATTGCATAATATATATAATAATCAACATGTATGTTGACTGCATGGTGATGTGAACCCCTCAACCTCATTCATTTCATGGAATGTGTGTTTAATTCCTTGTGGTCTTGCTTGTTTACGCAAAATGTCCTCAGATTCTGTCGGGTGTAACTCTAAAACTGTAAGGTTTAAACGGAAATGATATTTTAGATTTTTCTGAGCTGACTCAGAAATAGGTGTCTCATACTAATGGCACTCAGTTCTCAGATGTGGGTTCAGATGAGCAGTGCTCTGATATTTTGGAGAAATTAAGCTCTGCATCAACACGTGTTCCACTGTGCTCAGCAGACCTCTCTCTTCCTTTTGAGGAGCTGAGCCTCAGTGACATTCTTACTACACTGATCATCCCCCACACGAATGTCAAAGCAGAATAAAAACAGAGGGTACGAAACTGTTACCTAATTAAAAAACCAGCCGCAGCTACACAGCCAAAAGAAAAGGTCAGATACGTTGCACAGAACGACAACATCAGAGAACAAAGAACGGATCTATGGCCCACAGACCAACCAGCAGCAACCATTCAGACCAAGTCCGTCTTCGGTCGGTCCCTGAACTCAGCACAGCACTTTTCAAACAGGGGCAAAACAAACTAATAGTGATGCACATCGGTCTTAACCTCTGCACACCATCATGCCCCACTGAGCGTCTCAGCCTCCAGTCGGATAACGGAAAGGCGCTTCTTTGTCCTGCAGCGACTGACGTCTTAACTATGTTTATTTAAACTTAATTAACCTTGTTTTATCTATTCACTAAGCCTATTTATTGTCAGGTAAGCCGGTCGGGCCTCAATGCAATATACGTTTATTTTGCATTGAAAACACATAGACGAGTATGTTAGTTTGCTGACATATTACCATGAAAAAAAGAGGTTGTCAGAATAATCTCGTCCTGGAGGAGTGTGCTCTGCTACGGACATGAAACCGCCAATAATAGGCCAACAACCGCGCGTATCAACTCAGGTCCACACAGTAAGACCTCTGCAGCAAAGCTAAGGATGTCTCAAAGGCATTTTCAAAGCAGTTTTCTTTACTAGTGGTGTCTGCTCCGAAAGGACTGAAACATATGGGTTCGCTCTCCAGTTAGTCTTAATGGCGCATCCATGTGCTTAATGTGCTAAACACATTAGAAAAGTCCAGCAAATTCTGAAAAATATGCAACTGTAGTATTTCACAACTGGAGGCATGAAAACGTTGAGCCTATTACTGTGCAGGAGAGCCGTGTGTCCCGACTTTCAGACAATGCAATCAATGCAACCACTCACCTGTTAACAATGTCACTGAGGTCCTTACAATGAGCAGGAGAGACTTCAAATATGGACTGTTTTGTTGTTCGGTTCTATCAAGAACTATTTGCTGTGGTTCTACATCCTCTTGTAACATTCTGTTTTTTCTGTTTGTGAAGTATATATGGGACCAGGACTCCCTGGAGGCAGTGATATTAGATCTCAGTGGGACATTCCGGGGTGAAAACAGCGGGTACACGCACACCTTTTACAGATGAGTTAAGTCTGCAAGATATCCTCCACAGAGGCAGGACGGAGGCAGGATCAGGGGAATTAGTGTTAGTCATTTACTGGAGGCAGTTCATTCCCAAAACAGGCAATCAACGCATGATGATCAGCCTGACATCCTAATCCAGATTTATCAAATTGGTACTTAACGGCCAATGGAGTTGATGGTAAACATTACATCTGCAGTGTCTGCTGGGCTCCCCCAACAGCAACAGAGCAGATCTCAGTCTTACAAAGAGTTGTCAGCATCTTCCCGAGGTCTCAAACAGCCAGAGGGGTATTAAGATAATAATGTGGACGTTATTAGAGGTGAGGCCTCGAATATCTGAAAGACCTTTACGTTCATTCAGAGTGAAATGAATATAAACTATGTGAGCATGAAAGAGACACCTGATATGAAAATGAAAGGATGGACTTAATTAGGCTGACACAAACAGGAGCAGAGGAGCAGCTCACCCCACAAACTCCCTCTTCTTCTCACCAGTGTAGCGTCCTCTTTGCTGTGCACAAAAGAGGGAGAGGAGTTTCCCCCAGAGGAACCTCGGGCTCTGGCAAGCACCGCTGATCTCTGAGCCAATCCAGCATGCTTTGCATACGTAGGAGAGGTAATCTCGCGCCCACAGCCTGGTCGGGGCCCGCATGCCCGTGACCCGGTTCTGCTCCGTCAGCACACTGGGAGACACGGCGTGGAGCCACAGCTGGGAGATTTCCTCTCCCTAAATGGGTGGCATGCATCTTCTTCAAAGAGCCTGTCAGAGGAAAAGGGTGATCTTCCTCACCATGAAAGAGTGGCCGGATTTATTCCCGAGGCAGTGGGGGATTGCACAGCAGCCTCATTCAAAGAGAAAGTTATTTTTGGAGAAGATTCATCATCCCAGACATCCCTCTATCTGGCTTAAGTGTCAGGCGTCGCTTCATCCGTGCGGGCTGCTGGGCAGCACAGGACGCAGCACAACTGTCAGGAAACAGTCTCCAACCAGGTTCTTCCACTGAGGCAGATAGAGGAGGTGCTTCACCATCTCCACGATGCATTTGACTCCCACTATTTCTCAAAGTTCATCCAGCCGGAGACGCCAGGCTCACACAGCGTGACGGGTCCGGAGGGCAACGAAAGCCGCCGGCACAGCCCTCTGCAGAATTACGCACGCAACAGGAGGCTTATCAACGCCGCGCGTCCGGGGAGCCGTTCATATCTGGGTTTCAGTGAGCGCTGGAGGGGCCGGGAGCCTGAGACCAGAGCTGCTCAGGGCTGCACGACTACCAGGGTCCCAAGGGCAATTAAAAAGCACAGCTGATTATTTATCCTATTTTTTCATGCAAATGCGAGCGATTCTATATTATTACAAAGAAAACAAACAATTTTCTGTTAACAGAGAGTTGCCCTAGGCTCACTGATTCCTCAAGTTGTAGGAAAGTCTGCAACTTCATCGGCTCTGTTAATGTTCTCTCTCTCACTGTTTTTGCAGTTTTATCATAAACCAGATGGCAGTTCACGGTTATATTAGTAAATTATTTTTTTTACCCTTTTGTCTGCTTCCATGTTTTCCCACAGTCTAACATAACGTCCTCACACCCAGTGTTACACATACATTCTCAACCTACAGATTACAACATGAAATGGGTTCTTTGAAGGCGTGTGCATGATCAGTAATCAGGACTATTGGCAGAAACGTCTTTCCAATCAGACATGTCCAAGAATTAAGTCTTTTTTTTTTTACTGTAAGCAATAAGAGCAATGACTTATTTCTATGTGAACATCGGATGAATAGCACGTTATTCCAAAGAAGGCAAATGTATACTTTGCAAACAGAAATGATTCGCTGAATGCTTAATTACACTTTCACTTAATAATGAGAGGCTCCATCTCCCTTAAGTCAGTCAATAACGGATGTTTGTTATTGCTGGCATGTTCAGCCTGGTGCCGCTTGAATTATTTTCCTATGCACAAACAGAGATATATATTCACATTAAGTGGACAGGTGACCTTTTGCTCCCTACAATGAATCAACGGTTGTCGTTTAATTTGAATGATGCAGCTTTGTTTCACCCCTCACAGGGGAGAAAGTCACCTGAGAGGAAGAGCAGGCTCTGCAGCGTGCTGCTCATGTTGCTTCTTTCTTTTTAGTTATTCAAGAAAGGCTTGTGTTTAATCTCTTGCTTGTGCCTTGGTTTACCCTTTTAGGTCTATTATTCCCATTATTTGTTACTGTCACAGGTTTGTCTAAATGTTTACTTGCCAACACATTTTGAAGTAAAGGGAAAGTCGCCAAAGGTTTTAATTTAGCAGAGATTCCAAGTGATCTTTTCCTTCATTCACCAAATCGATAAAAAAGTGGTTTGGAAATCAGTGGAGCAGGCTAAGATAAATGTTTCTATTTATTTAGATTCTTCACCTCTGTAAAGCTGTTGTTGCAGTTTGATTCACCCCACCTTCCCTCTGCCTCGCACAGGGCTCATTCTTTCTTCTGGAAAATAGAGACCACAAAAAGGGAGGTAATTACATAAAATATTTGTCCTTCTATCTCATGGCCAGCAAACATGGGACGGGTTGCAGAGCAAACAGATTTTCGCAACATTAGGCAGCCACTGAAACATTTTTTTTATTAACAAGGGACTCGCAACAATATTTTCGTATCCAAGCTGAGTTCGATGCATGCTTTGTTTTCAGTGCTTCTTTCTGTAAACTCTAATAAGATATTCTGACTCCTGCAGTATATGAATGCTCCAGTCATGTTAATAATCGTAGCTGTAGCTCACACAGGTGTCCACCTAAAGGCAAGAAGCTATGACAGACTAATTCCAGCTCTCCCTAAGGAAGTTAGAAATGTCAAACTCAGGAGGTAAAAGTCAAGCATGTCACGACAGCACAAGTAGGCAAATCTCAGCTGTTAAAATATTAAATCTTTTAGAATGGATTAAACAGTGCGTGAGGCTTATTATTAGGAAGATTGTATGTGCAGAGGCTATGAAACAAAATGAACCGATTCGTTAGCAGAATGTTTTTGTCGTCAGATGTGAATGTGTGATGGATCTGAGCGGTTTACTATGTGGTCTTAAGAGTTTGCCTCCAGGTCTTCCCACTGCAGAGAGGGGGATGGCAACAGGCTCACCAACAGTGGCGGCCGCCCTTCAGCGGGCAAATGAAACAGCATGCGTGTCTATTTTCAGCACTGACTTGTAAAATGTAAAACGTGCTTTACATCAGGGCGGACCAATATGGTACTGAACATGGAGCTGCTTCCATAACACTAAATTAAAGAAAAGCAGTCCGATGTTCTGTCTGACCTATCTGCCCGGTAAACCAAATGAATTTCTAATAGCCTGAGCTGAGGGGCAAACAAATGGTCGCTAAGATGGTAAATGGCCGTATGTGAGGCTTTATTCGATCATTTTTGCCTGGATTCTGCCCACAAAACAAGACTCGGGACAACTTTCTGGATGAGAAACACGCACAACAAGAGGTCTCAATGTGAATGCTTCATTCAGAGTTGAGCCTAAAATGAGGAAAGGTACAAATAAAATGTCAAGAAAACTGTTTTTTTTCAATGTTCAGACCACCAGGCGCTGATACCATCGCTGATGCAATCACGTGTAAATTAGAGGTTTCGTAATCTTGAGGTTACACTTAATACTTACTTCATTATTATTGATATTAGTGACTGCATTGATATTTGCTGCTCTGGCCATTGCTCGTTTGTGTATTCTTCCGAGACATGACTATGTTCTTATCGTTTTCATAATCAATGTTGCCTTCCTCTGATTTAGCCCATTTTACTCCACTTCAGTGACCTCATGCTGCTTTCATTTGATTACTGTGGGGGGACTTCCGGGTAATGGCGACCAGGTAGGCAGCACAAAACAGAGGCTCTGCATCGATAGCTACAAAAGACCCCCTAATTCAAGGTACTGACTCGTCAAAAGTTACTTTTTCTCAAGAAGAATGAGCGGGGATAAAAGCAAGAAGGGACGAGTCCAGTCTCGGAATCCAGAAGCACGACATGAAAGCAAAGTTTGCGGAACCCACCCGGTCGAAGAAGGAGAGAAGATGGCGGATGAGACCTTGCCTGTTACAATTAGCTCACTGAGGCAGGTGGTGGGTGAAGTAGTGGCGGACGGCACGCGAGACCTCAAATTAGAACTGAGAAAGGAGTTAGCGCAAGTGAAAATGAGCGTGAAAGAAGAAATGAAAGACCTCTTGAACGAAATGACGTCTGAAATAAATCAACAGGTTAGCACCGCTATCAACAAGACAGAGGAGCTAGCTAAGCGCCTCGGAGAAATTGAGAAAGGCATGGCGAAGGAAGAGAGATGGGACTGTGGAGTGAGAGATGCTATTGCCCAGTTGCTGAGTGAACAGAAATTGCTCCGGGAGAAAGTTACGGATTTGGAAGGGCGCTCACGCCGGAATAACCTGCGGATATACGGCATTCCTGAAAATGCGGAGGGTACCTCGATGCTGAAGTACGTGGAAAACATGCTTAAAACTGAACTCGGGGACGGCTTGGATTTAGGCAGCGAGAAGAGCCTGGGGATAGAGAGAGCCCACAGAGCGTTGAGCGCGCAGCCCCCGGCTGGTGCCCCACCTAGATCCACGGTGGTTCGCTTCCTGAAATTTAATGTTAAAGAACAAGTCCTCCACGCGGCGTGGAGAAAGCCTATACATATACAGGAAAAACGCATATTCTTCGACCATGATTATGCCGAAAGTATACAGCTGAAGAGGAGAGAATATGCTCCAGTTAAGAAGGCGCTCAAGGAAAATGCTATTCGGTTCCAAACCCCGCTGACTAAAATGCGTGTGCACTTCGACTCCGGCATGACCATCTACAACAGCGCGGAGGAGGCAGCCCTGGACCTGCGGAGACGCGGATTTACAGTGGGACCGGTGTGCGCAAACAGACCTAAAGTTATCACAGCGGAGATGATCAACAACCTTCTACCGGTGGATGTGGTTGGACCGCGACGCGGAGGGAGCGCGCCGGGCCTGCGAGAGAAAGCACGGGAAAAGTTGAGGGCTTTCCAGCGACCGGGCGGAGAGGACGTCGTTGTGGATGAGTAATCTTTTTTTCTTCTCCCTACCGAGGAAATCTCGGCCGCCCAACAGCTAGCCCCCCCGGGCTGGCTGATCAGTACTACTTAAAAGCTCTGGGTGATCGGTTCTGCACAGGAATATGGTGGGGACTATGACTCTCTCCCAGGATGATGAAGGATCGATGCAGGTGACTCTTAGATTAGTTTTTTCAGTTTCCTTTCTTTAAGTAGGCAACTAAGCAGGGGCCCCACGTAGTGGCAGTTTCCCCTACAATAGGAGGGATAAGGGTTCCTCCTATTTGGAAGACCTGTTCATTGTTATGTTAAGTTTTCTTTCCAAGTATTTTTGTTTGTTGTGTGTTCTGAGGGCTGGGAGTGTTGGTTTACAGGTGGGTAAAAACATGTTGATGTCTGGAGGATATGTTCCATAATGTATTGACTTTGAATGTGAATGGTATAAAGAATCCCATAAAAAGAAGTAAGATTATCTCAAAGCTTAAGCGAGAGCAGGTGGGTATTGGCTTTTTACAGGAGACACATTTATCTAGTGATGAACATGAGAAACTTAAGAAATTGGGTTATAGAAAGACATATTTTGCTTCCCACAGATCGGGGAAAAAAAGAGGGGTGGCTATTCTAATATCCAACAATATCAGATTTGATCTTATTTCAGAACACATAGATAAAGAGGGAAGATTTGTGTTGGTGAAGGGGAGGTTGGAGCAGGAAGAGGTCACTTTATGTAATATATATGCACCTCCTGGTAGTAAGGTGGATTTCTTTAAGGAAGTACTTAGTCTTGTGGCCACGGAAGCAAGTGGCACATGTATATGTGCAGGAGATTTTAACTTACTCCTAAATCCAAAGATGGATACAACTAGCAGAGAACGAATAAGGACTCACTTAGAAAAGCAATTTAAAAAACTTATTCAAGAATTGGGACTTATAGATGTATGGAGATATTTGCAAAAATATGACCGGGAATTTACTTTTTACTCTGCTAGGCATAATGTACATACAAGAATTGACTATTTTTTTATGTTTAATAGAGACCTTCACAGAGTAAAAGATTGTATAATAGGCCAAAGAGACATCTCTGATCATTCTGGTCTAAGTATGAAAATTAATTTAATTAGGCATACTAAAAATACTCTATGGAGGCTTAACACAAGCTTACTAAATAACGCTGCATTCAAAACCGAAATGACAGAAGAATTTAAAAGGTATTTAGAATTCAATGACAACGGTACAGTTAGCCCTGCAATTCTGTGGGATGCGGCTAAGGCATATATGAGGGGTAAAATAATTGCAAAATGTTCGAATTTGAAGAAGATTAAAATGAAGAAGTTAGCAGACTTGCAGGAAAACCTGAAAAGATTGGAGCAGCAGCATTCGATTAATAAGAGCCCATCCTTACTGGAGGACATGAGGCCTATTAAACAGGAGATCCACAAAATTTTAAGTGAAGAAATAGAAAAAAAACTTAAATATATGAGACAAAGATATTATGATGCAGGACCTAGAGCCTAAGGTGCTGTCGTGGAGGCTTAGGAAGCAACAAGCGGAAAACACGATTTATAAGATTCGAAACCCAAGGACTAACAATATATCGAACAAACTTGACGAAATTCAGAACGTATTTGAAGGGTATTATGCATCCCTATATACACAGCCGGACAAAATAGATAATCAAATAACTCAAAAATTTCTTAACTCATTGGATCTCCCATCTGTAGGAAAAGACCAAAATGACAAGTTGATGGCAGAAATATCAGCCGGGGAAGTTGACTGGGGGATATCACATCTTAAGACCGGCAAATCACCAGGCTGTGATGGGTTTCCTCCTGAGTGGTATAAGGCTATGAAGGATTCTGTTGCCCCACTATTGAAGGCCTCCTTCAATTACACTCTGGGAGGGGGCTCTCTCCCACCGTCATGGCAAGAGGCTTTTATTTCAGTCATACCAAAGGTGGGGAAGGACAGAACGGACCCAAAAGGATATAGACCAATTAGTGTGTTAAATATAGACTATAAACTATATGCTGCAATATTAGCTAAGAGATTAAGTACCCTGATGCCTTCTTTGATAGATGAGGACCAGACAGGTTTTATTGGTAATAGACAAACGCATGATTGTATAAGGAGGGCCATTCATGTTATTGACCACATAATCAAAGAAAAATCAAGTGCAGTCCTTTTCAGCTTAGATGCCGAGAAGGCGTATGACACTGTAGGGTGGGAATTTTTGTTTGAGGTAATGAAGAGATTCGGATTTGGGGAGAGATTCATTCGCTGCATAAAAACTATATATTCTTCACCAAAAGCAAGAATCAAAATTAACGGAAGTCTCTCAAATCAAATAACACTACAACGAGGATGTAGACAGGGTTGCCCCTTAAGTCCATTACTTTTTAATCTTTTTATTGAACCACTAGCTCAGGTTGTTAGGGAGGAGTCTGGTTTGGAGGGGGTGACGATAGGGAGTGTGGAGAGCAAGGTATGTCTATATGCGGATGATCTTTTAGTAATAATTAAAAACCCTGAATCTGGTACTCCAGTGCTCATGGATATTCTGGAATCATACGGCAAACTTTCCGGATATAAACTTAATATGCAAAAAACTAAAATTTTGACTTTCAATTTTAGCCCATCAAAACGGTTAATAAATAGCTACCAATTTAATTGGAATCAATTACAAGTGGAATACTTGGGGATCATATTAACAAAAGATTTAGCTCAATTATATGACGTTAATTACAAATGCATAAATAAGAAAATATATGAGGACCTGGCCAGATGGAGCCTGCTTCCCCTAGACATTGGTAACAGAATCCGTGCAATAAAGATAAATGTCCTTCCGAGATTACTGTATATATTTCACGCACTCCCTGTGGAGGTCCCAGTAAGACAATTTAGGGAATGGGATAAACACCTCTCAAGGTTTATTTGGAACAATAAAAGGCCAAGAGTGAGATACTCGACCCTGCAGCTGCCTAGGGATGGGGGGGGTATGGGTCTACCCCACCTGGCGGATTATTACATGTCGGCCCAGTGTGGACCCCTGGTACGCTGGTGTAGCCCGGCCTATGAGGCTAAATGGAAAGACATTGAACTTTCCTTGCTGAACTTCCCTGCACAGTCAGTACTGGGCTGTCTGGACGGATTGCCCCAGGTATATCAGTTGCAAAATCTGTGCCTAAGCTTCTCCTTGAAGGTATGGGCAGGGTTGGTCAGGAAGTTTAATCTTCACAGACAGATAGGGCTGTTGAGTTGGCCTGCGTATCACCCGCATTTCCTCCCAGCATCGATAGATCATAAATATAGAAGGTGGGCAAGACAGGGAGTCACCGCATTTGATTACTGTGTTCTTCATCTCTGCTGCCTCTGTTGGATTTTTACTTTTCCCCCTGAAAAAGGTTTTCAGTGCATCGGCGTAGCGCCAGCACGGGTCAGACAGCGCCGCCGTCGGTGTGTCACAGGCTGACGGGATCTCCACTCGTTCAACACACCGTCCAGCAACCGCTGCTCGGAGCGGCGACGGAAAATGTGCGAAGTGACCGCGAACCAGCTTCAGCTCAACACCAGCAAGACAAAAGAGGTGATCGTCCACTTCAGGAGGCAGACACCCGGCCCCATACAGTCAGGTGATGGACAGCTACAGATTCTTGGGTGTTCACCTGGACAAAAAAACTGGACTGTCACTGGACGGTAGACACTGACACCATCTACAAAAAGGGCTGCTGAGGAGGCTGAGGTCATTCGGAGTGTGTAGTCTTCTGAAGACATATTACAACTCTGTGGTGGCTTCAGTCGTTTTCTATGCTGTGGTCTGCTGGGCAGGGGGCAGCACGGACAGGGACAGGGGCAGGCTCAATAAACCGAGGAGAGCGGGCTCTGTCCTGGAGTGTCCACTGGAAGGAGGTTGAATAAGCTGACATCCATCATGGACAACACCTCTCACCCCCTACATGGCATTGTGGGATCACTGAGCTGCTCCTTCAGCAGCAGGCAGTTACACCCACAGAGAAACCGCCGGTCCTTGTTCCCTACCGATGTAGGATAATTAACACTTGCGCAGCCTGATCCATGATGTTAGCCTCCGTGGTCAATTCATCAATTGGCCATTGTAATATTTTAGTAACTCCCCTTGTAAATGACCTTTTTTATGCCTCAACTAGGCTTGTGCTTTTCCATTTTCGCCCTTTCTGCTGTAACGTTTAAATGTCCCCACTGTGGGATTAAAATAGAGACACTATTTTATCTATTCTATTCAATTCCATTCTATAGAAATTTCTATAGAATTATCATTCCCAAAAAAGGTTTAAATAATTAAATAACTTGATAAAAACCACCCAAGCTCTGAACTTTTGTGGTAAAAGTGGCTTATTTTGTCACAATAATCAGTTTCATACCATTTAAAGGCCAAATTTGTGAACAAAATTCAAATGAAAGCTCAAAACTGAAACCTCATAGCACAAAACCCCATGAATAAACAATCTCAAGCATGATCAAAAGTGACATATTTGTCAAACAACAACTTGCTTTCGGTAATTCGGATGCCAGCAAACAACCACATTTATCTCACTGAAACCAGAGTCTCTATTTTAGGGGAGAAAAAATATTTTGCTTCATGTCCTTTCGCCCACTGGCAGCTGGAATAGGCTGCTGCCGCACCACCACCCTAAACAGCATTAAGCTGCTTTAGAAAACAGATGCAGCTTGTGCACTGATGTATTTCACGTAAAACTTATAATTGGAGTCCATGAAGAGAAGCTAAATTAAATGAGCTCCTTTAAACTTCTCCCCTTAAAAACGAGGCCCTTGAGGAATAGAAGATTTGTGTGAAAATTTGACAAATATCAGCAAAAAGCTTTGGAAAATAGGCACTCAGGTAAAGGTTCTTGAACACAAAAATAATTAAGATATAATAGTTGCAGATGCTTGCGGATATCAATTTTTTTTAAAAAGGGTAGAATTGTGCCGTCCAACATCAGGCTGCCTGAGGAATAATATCTGTAGCAGATACCGTGTGCAAACAGGAGCAGCAAAGGAGAAGAAGGGAAAACGTGTCTACAGTGGCGTTTGGAAAAAGGCAAGGCAGGGAAAATGTGTACCAGGAGCTCAGAAGAAAACAACTGGAGCACGGCTATTTGATGTTCAAAGATACTGAAAACAATCAGATCCAAGCTCGAAAGAAATACCCTTTAGATAGCAGAAATAATTGACAAGTGATGTTTCAGATCTGTGTCTTTTTAAAGCTTGCAGAGGTTCAGGCTTAAAAGAGAACACGCAGCCACACAGAGATGATGGTCAATATGCACTCAAAGATTATGCATTATAATCAAAGCAGTGGTGCAACAGAGGATGCTTGTATCCACTCTTCATCACAGGGCACAGGTCTCAATAAACCCAATCTCTGAATAAACAAACCTCTTATTTTAAAAAATAAGTCCTGGAAATGGAAACAGGTCCTCTTGAATACTAAAACCACACGTGTATCAGATCTATTGCATCACCAAACGGTCCAAACTTTAGTTAAAAAATATATGGATTATATTGAATCTTTCCATTTCAGTTCATGACAATACATTTGCTGTAAATATTGATAAAAACTATTGAATAAATCAATAATAACTTCATAATAAATTATATTCAATCAATATTTTTTGCATATTTGTACTCTAAACTGAAATGCAAAAATAAAAACACTCCAGGGTTTTTTCTAAATCCAGAAATAAAAAATCTATCTATCTACATCTCTCTTTCTCTGCTCTCTGCCTCCGTCTCTCTCTCTCTCTCTCTCTCTCTCTCTCTCTCTCTCTCTCTCTCT
>JABUIW010000162.1:9889376-9900894 GCA_013363375.1 Menidia beryllina | reverse complement strand
TATCTATCTATCTATCTATCTATCTATCTATCTATCTATCTATCTATTTCTGTTTCCGGTAAATGTGAGTGGAAGGTGGTAGACATGAGAGTGGCACTGACTTTGAATGGTGATTTTTTTCCCTGGTGTGTTTCGGTTTCCAGCAATTCTCCGACTGTTCTTAATGCACTAAATCAAGTAAGTAAGGTAAGAGTAATTCAGTTTCTTTCAGTGAGTGTTATATAAGTAATTATTAGGTTAGACAGGTGTGTGTCAGGAGGCATGGCGTCCTCCGAGACGCCTCCTCCGTCTATCAGGCAGGGGGTGAGGATAGTCCCGCCGGACGGCTGTGTGACTGCGGAGGTGTTGTTGGCTGTCGGAGAGCAGGTTGGTCATAGTAAACTGTCTCATGCCTCACGCATAAACAAAGCAGTGCTGGTGTTTCTGAAGGACCATCAGCTGATTGAGTCCGGGGTGGTTGTCCGGGACTTGTTGGTGCAGGTTTCCCCGCTGTCAGTGCTATCCATGCGGATCACCGTATCCGGTGTCCCGCCGTTCATCCCGAACGTCCTGCTGGAGAACGAGCACCGTAGGTTCGGCAATCCGGCAAGCGGGTTCCGGACCGTTAGTTTGGGGTCCAAGGATCAGAAACTGAAGCATGTCCAATCTCTGAGGTGGCAAGTTTTCATGTTCCTGGAGTCTCCCACACAGACACTGGAGGTGTTCTTCAGGGTGAAAGACGGTGAAGGGCTTTACATGGTGTACACCAGCTCGGGACACATGAGATGTTGAGAGTGTGAAGATGTTGGACAGAAAAGATCAGACAAACAGCAGGAAATTGGTCAAATGGCGGATAAAGATGGTAGCTCTGCTGCTCCCGGGTCCTCGTGTGGCCCTGCACCCAGGAGCCCTGCACCGATCGTTTTGAGCCCAGTGCCCAGTGCCCTTAGCCCTGTGGCCGTTATGGAGGCTGCGGTGGCTGGTTGTTGTGTTGTAGGAGAGAAAACTGAACCGATTCAGCTGGAGAAGCAGCAGGAGTCTGAGGCTGCAGAGAGCCGGATTGAGTCGCAGGTAGCAGAAAGCACTGAGGACTGAGCCACCACCAGTGTGACAAGGTTAACTCTGCAGTCAGATTTAATGTGGAGATTAAATGGAATATGAAACAACGTCTGACACAGCATCTCTAAGTGAAGGGCTGAGCAGCAGGATTGATCTACATTCTTTAGAGGATATAAATGATGATGAAACAATTAACAAATCAGTCAGTGATTACTTTGGGGACACAAACTAATTTATTAAATCTGTCATTACATCAGTTCAAAGAGACTGATTAGCAATGACCTCCTGGATGAAAAGAGGCACTATCGTCCCAACAAACATCTGGCAGTCCTGAGGATAGCTAAGAGAGGGAAAACTGGTAAAACAGCCAGAAGATAGATTCAACATGATTCTTCACATGGTTACCTCTTCTTTCTACTGCTCTATGCTGGTTTCAGCCTGTATCCTTCTTCTCCTTTCTAATATCTCTATGCAGAGCCTGAAATTAGGATGTCTAACATCAATGGAGGGAGGGACAAACATAAGAGATCTTTAATATCTGAGCTGGCAACTCAGAAAAATATTTATGTGTTTTTTCTACAGGAAACACATACCACTCCAGCAGACAACACAGATTGGGCCTTAGGGGGGGGGGGGTCGTGGTTCCCGAGCCACGGTTCTAATCTGAGTGCAGGTGTAGCTATCCTGTTTGCAAAGCACATTGTTCTGTCACATGTGGCAGTTTCTGAGATAGAACCGGGCCGTATACAAGAGGTGCAAGCTACAATCAGAGAAGCACCTTTTGTGTTTGTTAATGTGTATGCTTACACCTCTGCTGTTAGCCGTATCGGCATCTTTCAGAAACTAAATGGCGCATTTAAACAGTTCAGTAGCAGCTCAGTAGTGGTGGTGGGAGGAGACTGGAACTGTACTACCAATTATTCAGTGGACAGGAATGAGAGAGAGCCCAACTCATCATCAGCCTCTCTTTTAACAAAAATAATTCAAGAGAGCGATCTAGTAGATGTTTGGAGGACACTCCATCCAAATACCAGGCAGTATACATGGATGAAAGTCACAGAGGGCAGGGTTAGTGCAGCCAGACTGGACAGATTTTACATCAACAACACATGCAGCAATAGGCTAACTGCGGCCATTATATCACCAGTTTGTTTTTCAGATCATCATGTAGTAACTGCTAATTTTTCTTTAATAGTGCCTCCTCACAGATCTCCTTATTGGCATTTTAACATAAGACTGATCCATGACTTTCACTGATTTCTGAGCTCAAATGGAGACCCAGAAAATCAAGATTTGAAAACTTAGGTCAATGGTGGGAGGTGGGGAAAACACAGATGAGAATTTTATGTCAACAATACACATCACACATAGAAGCAATAGAAAGGGATCAAGTTGAACTATCGGAGAAGGAACTTAATTTATCGGAAGAGGGCATGGACTTCTTATGGGATGGATGCCAGTGGATTAAATCAGCCTTGCTGTTTTTACCTGTGGCAGAAGGGGGTCAGGGACAGGTTGACCTCAGGAGCCGCATAACTGCGTTTCGGCTCCAGACTGCACAGTGGTTCCTCTACAGAATGCTGCAGCCCTGGACGGAAACAGCGTTCCTGTTGCTGCAAAGAGTGGGGAACTTGGATTATGAAAAACACCTTTTTCTCTTGGAGCTGGACGGTATGGGTACAACACAGACTTCCAGTTTTTACCAGTCAGTTCTGCATGACTGGAGACCAGCTTTAAAGAGTAAGAGGGACTGCTCACAGTTATATGGGACGTGGGTAATGAACCTTTGTTCAATAACCCGGCCATACAGAGCAGGACTCTGGGCTCTGACACTATTCACAGGGTCTTTACAGCAGTCTTTACAGCAGGGTGACGAAATTGGCAGGACTAAGGTCAGCCGATCAGTGGAAAAGTACTGCTAGACTTTGTGAAGACACTGGGACTAAGTCTCTGCGCCCCATGGACAGACTGGTGGAGGAGGTCATGAACGGACTTCCTGGTACCTTCAGGAGGGCATTAGAGACAGAAGACCATCCGGAGGGGTTTTCAGAGTTGTCCATTGGTGCAGCAGTGAAGCAGACGGGCTCCAACTATCCTTCAGAACTCCTGAGCTGTGGAACTTCTCGGAAGCATCAAAGAAGAGCCTGTATGCTGTGTCTGTGAAGGTCCTGAACAGAGCGATGTTGGCCGGGGTCAGAGAGTCGAGGTGCTCTGATGTGGTGGCGCCAGGTTCAACTCCCAGGGGCAGCTGGAGGTCCTTGTACAAAGCCCCCATAGAGAAACGCAGTGCGGATCTCCAGTGGAGGCTGGTGCACGGGGCCGTGGCCACGAACAGACATGTGGCACGTACTGATCACAGATCAGGACGTCAGTGGGCTTTCTGTCAGGCTGAGGAGATGCTAGAACATCTCTAGCTAGGATGTCCCAGAATAGCTCCTGTGTTCTCTCTGTTAAAGCAGTAGTTGGGAGGATTAGGTCTCCGTTTTATCAATGAGCTGTTTATTTTTGGAACCAGATACCCTGCAGCGCAACGGAAAAAAAATTGTCCGGTTAACTTTTCTTTGTTTGGCTCAGCAGGAGGAATAAAATGAAGAGGGCAGGTTCTGCAGATGCTCAGATGCTGTTCAGAGGTTTGGTGGCTGCAGGTCTTAGGACTGAGTTTGCCTACTATAGGATGGTGTCAGACTTGGATGAGTTTATTTTTATTTGGGCTGGTGGAGATGTTTTATGTCGAGTAGTTCAAGATGTGCTTATTCTGAGTTTTTGGGGGGGTGTTCTTTTGTTCTTCTTTTTTCTTTTGGGTTTTGGGGCCTTAGGGATGTTGGGAATGAGTGTATGTATCTAATTTATTTTGAGTGTTTATGTAAATTAAACATTGGACCGATAAAGACAGTCCATGGTATTTATCTATGTGGCCTATTAAAGTTATTTGGAGAGCTTAAGTGACTGTTTTGATTTTGCAGATTTTTGTGTTCTGTCTAGTTCTTTTGTCCTGGGTTTTTTCTCTTTTCCTGTCAGTCACCCACTTCACCTAATGATCCAAACTCTGCTCCGTGGCAATAAAAAATGAGAGCTGTGAAGCTGTGGTCACAGCAGCCGATGCTGTTTTAAGCTCCTGTCTTTACTCACCCCTCATGGTGTTAGTTTTATCACTATCAAAACAGAATCTGTTCATTTCACCTCAGCCAGCTTGTTGTATTTGGCAAATATTCCTGTCTGAATGTCACTGACACCACATAACAACCTTTTGAGTATGTCCCATCTGTTCAACCTTGATGTTGTGGGTTTTTTTTTTTTTAGAAAAGGACACGTTCCCATCACTGCCTTCTTCTCTCTTAATGTGACAGGTCAGCAGGTAATTTGCCGGACTCAGTGGTTCTAAGATGGAAACGAACAAATCTTGCAGTTTATGATAATCTATCCTCTGCTCAATCATCCTGCTTTTGGAGGGGAATTAGCTCACAGGCCTGGCAGATTGTCTGAAGGGGAGGCTGATTACAGTGTAACATGTCACACTCACAACAATCTTATCACAGCATCACCCGGCAGACTGAGCTCATTTCGAAGGAGTAAATTGGCTGAGTACGACAGCTTTATAGCCAGTCAGCCACACTCCTCGTATGCACAAACTTGCACAAACAGTCTATAGGAGCTTGGATTTTCTCCAAATATTCCAACACCATTTTGTTACCACGGTCCTTAACAGTTCAGGTGAGACTGCTCAGCGCATAGATTAGGTTATCCATCGTCTCCAACACCACTTTATTCATTACCTGAGCTGCAACTTCCTCTTAATTTCATCAGAGTATTGTCACAGGTGAAAGCACGTTCAATACTAATGCTGTTAACGCTGAAGTAATCCCGTTTAAATGTCACAGAAAGAAAGATTTTATTTGAATTTTTAATGAAAGTGTGAGCTTGTTGTCTTCCATGCTGGTGTTGAAAAAAAATCTTTGCTCTGAAATGAAAGCATGGAGCATGGCTGACCAGCATGCATTTACAATGCTGGTCATCTACTTGCAGCTATTAAAGGGAATAGCTCATTTAACAAGTTTCCTGAAGCACAGCAGCTGTAGTCCTAGTGACCGAGACGACTCCATCCTTTCCTCACACCTTGGGAACATTTGTACAGACACAGGGAGAAAATGTTCCCTGAACAAGGAGGAGCTCCTAAAAATGTTCAATCATGATGGTTCATCCCCTCCGAATGGCCATTTATCAGCTAAGTACACACAGCATGCTGGCTTTTTAAAAATCACTGCGTTCAGCTCAATTTTAGGTATCCACACAGTTATGTATGTTTACTTAATAAGAAATCATGGCCACTTAGGGGCAATTTCTGCTGTAAACACACGCAGAATGAAGCCATGCCTCCGTTCATCCCATTAAAACTGCAGCTATTTATGTTTTCGGTACATACAGCTGCAGTTTCTTTAATGATCCCATGAGGGAAATTGTTCAGCTCAGAGCCATCGACCAATGCGCTTTCATTACCAGTAATACACAAAGCAGATTCATGTGGCACATCTCAAACTTTTGCTGGTGTTCCATGTATTGCACTATTTATAAATGTAAACATTATTGAATGCTCATGCCTTAGGAACCTACATGTTATATACATGAATGCAATTCAACTCACAAAGAAAAGTATCATAGTAACAAAAATGAACTGTCAGATTGATAAAAGCCTCATATTATAACCCTAATTTTAGAACTTTATTAGAAGTCTAGTTTATGCCTTCACATTGTCAGATAGCAAGTATTTTAATCTCAATTAACATTCCAACTTGCTTTTACATATTTTCTCTATTTTGTGTCAAGCTAAGAGATATTATCGGATGTATTCAATGCTCCACTTTTCAAGTACAACTAAACGCACCCCAGGAGCTGAGATAATGGGAGACTTCATTATTGTGAAGTGGAGAAAGTTTAAGGAAATGTTTAAATGAGTTAAAATGATCAAGTGGCTTTATACTAGTAATTAAAATTAAATTGGTTTACAGTTTCAGCTCTCCCTTTTTTTATAGAAAGCTGAGAAATAGCTTGGAAATGCTTTTAACAGATCAGTTCTTCCGTGTTTTTAGTGGTTTCCTGCTAGCTTTATCTTACACATGCTGCCAGGTAAATTGCATACTCAGGATTTTGCTCTTGTACAGATTTAGAAGCAAAGAAGAGTAAAAGACTAAAAATGTGAAAGCGTTATGAGAGCGTTATGTGTTTGACACAAAACAACATTTATGGTTTTTGTTTGTGGTTTTTGTCTGTTTGCTTATGTTTGACGTCTAAAAATAAGCTCTCAAGAGCAGAAAAAGTCAGATATATTGATATCTTACTCTATTAGAGTAGAAGAAGAGCTTGAAAAATAAATATTTCTCCTGAGGAATTTAGAAAACATTCACGCAACTTGTAGAGTTTAGGAGCAGAGACTGTGGAGGCTGAGAACTGAAATGCTAATAAGGCCCTCAGGTAAATCATGAAGGAGCCCACGTTGGACATTTAAGTCTCTTTAAACCAAATTAACAGGACACCAGAGCTTTCACTGAGACTCTGTTGGCAAAGTAGAGGGGTATACAAAAGATATCCATGATTTAGATGAGAAAACACAGATACTGAGCCAAAATTATTTTTCAAACCACCTTCACAAAAGTCCCATTGATCAAAGGTAAAATGCCTTTCATTGTGGGTCCTTTGAAGACTCCAAAAGTGATAGACATTCAAATAGAAAAGATATGATGCACTGAAATGCATGAAGCTTCTTTCTTTGACACAGTCTTTGTGCATAATGAGGTTATACACGGAAATAAAACAACGGGATGCCTATAACCACTGAGTCACAGCAGAAAACTCACAACGTGGCAAATCGCACAGTTTCCGATCTGCTTTTTGCTTCACTGTAGAGTAACTCTGTTGTGAACTTACTCGTGCCTTAACGAGCTTTTAAGCTTATCTATCTACACAAGTCCAGCACAGGAAGCAGTAAATACAGCTGCTGATCAGGTTTAGCTTAATGACATTTATTGGTGAAAAGGTGTTGTCATTTTGTGTTGAATAGATTTAAACATTGGACTGAAAAGGTGAGCTGAGACCTAAAGGTAAAAGTTTTTACTCTGTGACATTTGAAAATGCAAATAGTTGTCATTTAAACAAGTTCAATTAAAACTACTGCTTTAAGGACATAGCTTTTCCACATCATCTGCTGCCTTTTTTCACGTGCTGGGTGGACGAGTTTGAGCTGGCAATATTACGAATTTAATGTAAGATCTTTTTTCCCCTCAAGGAAGACTTTGTTCATGTGTCCTGTAACCTGGCAACAAAGCATAAAACACATGCAAGCTCATTGAACTTTAACCTATTTCAGTGAGAAGTACTGAAAGCATCTATGCAACAGATTTTGCATTATGCATAAGATTTAAAAAAACAAACGTTTTAATTAGAAGAGAAAGTGGCCTGTGGCATCGGTAAATACATAGAAAGGCATACAACTGACAATTAAGATTTTGTAAAAAAATTTAATTAGAATTTATTTATATAACTAATCACAACAAACTTAAAAATACCGTCCAATTCAAGGCAATTAGAGTCCAATCCATTGCAATACAATCAAAATCCAGTCAGTTCATATCACACCAAAACTCCTGTTTGATCAAAGAGCTGCAGAATACCAGAAGAGAAATAATGAAACCACAATGTCTCATGTTGGAAAACAGGCAATAAAGGAGAAAGACGGGGAGGAGATGTGCATCATGGGAGCCCCCGCAGCAGGTTTTAGGGTCACCAGGAGCCGTCCCTGACAATGATGGCTATCACAAAGGAAAGTCTGAAACCTTATCTTCTGCTTAGACAAATACATGCTCTCAAGTGGTGAAGGCTTTCTATTCTAGGACAAGAAAATAGCTCATAAGAGAGTGGATGCAGAAAGCATCAGCGGACACAATGACGCAGGAGAGACCATCCCGGTGCTTTCACCACCAGGCTGCCACATCTTTTCAGTGTCCTCTGCTTTTATTGTTGTTTGATCACCTCGCTGTTTTGCTTTTGATACCACAGCTTTATACAAGATATACAAGACAGACAAAACCTGTAAAAAAATCTACGAATAACAGACATGTGTAAGAGAAGGGCTTTCTGACCCCCTCCAACAGCCTGACAGGAAGAGGGCAGCTTTCATTCCTCTGATGTGTTCAAAGGAGGATCTTTCACGTGTCTACGAGGACAGCAGAGGAACTCCCAGATTGGACACACAAGGTACTTTCGCCCATTTCTCCTGTTGCTGGCACTAAAATGACAAATAAATAAAATAAAATAAAAACAGAACATACACCTGTTATTCTCGCTTCGACAGACTTCAACAAAGAAACTATACATCTGGAACCCTGTTTGAAAATGGATGCTGCTGGGTATGATTGCCTCTCTTAGCTTTGGCATTGTGTGGTTGTTTTGCTGCCTTACGGACAGAGAAATCATAGCATAGAGATCTATTCTAAGTACTTCAGAGCCATTAACTGTTGAAAGTTGTAAAATTTTCCATGTTTTTGCACTGCTACACTTTAGATGGCGGAGGACCCAAAACAAAGAGACAAAACCTTGAGAAGTAAAGGGAATGCAGTGATTTACTTAGCAAAAAGGTAACAAAAATATGGGAACACTTTAAAGACTACTGGAGTTAATGCAAACCAAAGAAACACTAAATGAAAAAATTAATACAAGTCAGATACAGTGTAAACAATAGACCTTATCTGCACAGCAGGGTGTCGAAAGAACCCAAATTGTCTCAGTATGTTTGTTATATGTTTTTCACGTATTCCACTTTCAGCACTCTCCATTTATTTTCCATCCATCTAAATTTGAGAAATCGAGTTATTTCTTTATTGAATTTACGAAAGACCCCAAAAAAAGACCAAACCTCGTATAATTCAAGCTTACATTCAAATGGACAAAGAAAGCTTAGAGTGACTATACAGACTGCCCAGTTTCTGTCAGCAGCTCACTTTGACAGAAATATCGTAAAAGTGCCGCTCGGTGGCCCCGAAAGAGCTTTTCAAGCCCAAACATGGCAATGTTGAAGTGACA
Organism: Menidia beryllina; assembly: GCA_013363375.1. Lineage (NCBI taxonomy): Eukaryota > Metazoa > Chordata > Actinopteri > Atheriniformes > Atherinopsidae > Menidia > Menidia beryllina. The sequence goes on along the minus strand of JABUIW010000162.1, from coordinate 9,891,786 downwards.
TGGCTGAAGCCTAACACGGTAATAATGGTAGCTGTCACCGCTGCCTTCAAACCGGAATGAGTTACAACCTTGGAGGGCTCTCTGCTACTCCAACATTTCCAAGCAGCCGATTCAAAGCAGGTGAAATCCTTGTACAGGGGTCATGTGGCGGTGCTCAGAAACAGAAACAAATCTCCTCTTATAAGCAGCAAAAACTGTTTTAACAATGTATGCCCTGGCCGCATCATGAACTGGATTCCTCAGTGCCCTCTCCCACCATCTGGTGACAGCAAAAAGATGGAGTCAGACTTGTAATTCACTGTTAACAACAACAGTATAGGCCCTAAATCTCTATTATTGGTGGTATTTGTTGTCTGGGTTGTTGAGGTTACTCATATTATCGTAAGACTTTGAAACAATACTGTTTGTGTCAATGTTAATAGCCCCCCAGGCTGAAATATTCTGCCAGTCCCAAATGGTAATACCAAATGTTATCTTTTTCCATTAAGTGACAACGCTGCACCACATTTGATTGAGGTTCTTTGTTTGTAATGAGTGGCTTGTGGTCATTTCTGAAATGATTCCATATTCCACAGGAGAGTATTTTCATGCAAAGTTTCACTCATGGTGGAAGCAGAAGCCCCCGATAATGAGAGTTAGAGTTACTCTCACATGTAAATCGTCTAACTGTCTGAAAAGTGAGTTTGGCTCATAGAGCCCCAGGGAGGAGGGACAATGCTGCACTGTTGGCGTAGCGGTAAGCGTAACGACCCATTTCCGTTTCAGGTGTTAGCGGTGTTTGTGTGGTGGTAGTGCTTTTTCTCTGCTCTCGCTAACTACCATATAACGTAACGTAATTATATTTCAGTAAGTTTGCCTAAGCACCAATAGTTCTTTCCATCTTGGGTGACTGCTGTTCTGTCTTATAGCGGATGTAACAAAAGTTCCGGTGGCCAACTCTACCGTACTTTTGTTTAGCCGTTAGCAACTTTAACAGCTAGCGATGGCTTCTCCCTCTCGCTCTCCTGCTCTTTCTTGCTCGGTGTGTCTGATGTTTAGTTACTCCTCTGCCTCCTTTAACAGTAGTGGTATGTGTAACAAGTGTAGTTTATTTCAAGACATGGAGGCGAGGCTCAGTGCGTTGGAAGCTCGGCTCCGCACCGTAGTAGAGCAGCCCTTAGCTAGGCTAGCTAAGTGTAGCCAGTCCCAGGTAGTCGGTGCGGACCGACCTGAGTTAGCTGAAAGCCGTCCCCCCCCCTCCCCTCCTCCGGCCTCTCCTGAGCAGCCAGGAAAAGGAAGCTGCGTGGCTGTCCGAGGGAGGAATAGCCGTAAAAAGTCTAAGCCCCTAGTGTCCCCTCAATCTGTTTGCGTAGCTAACAGATTTTACCCACTCAGCGAGCCACCCGCTGAGAAACCAACCCTAGTCATAGGCAGCTCGATTCTGAGGAATGTGAAGCTGAACACCCCAGGGAGTGTAGTTAAGTGTATTCCTGGGGCCAGAGCGGGCGACATTGAGTCTTATTAGAAACTTCTGGCTAAGGGTAGACGTAGATACAGTAATATTGTTATCCACGTAGGCGTTAATGACTCCCGGTTACGTCAGTCAGAAGTCACTAAGTTAAATGTGGAGTCAGTTTGTAGATATGCTAGAACAATGTCGGACACCGTAGTTTTCTCTGGCCCCTGGCCCAACCTGGTTAGTGATGACATGTTTAGCCGCATGTCATCTTTCTGTCAATGGCTGGCAAGGTGGTGCCCAGCCAATGATGTGGTCTTTGTGGATCACTGGCAGTCTGTCTGGGGAAGATGTGGCCTGATTAGGAGAGACGGCATCCATCCCACGGGGGAGGGAGCCGCTCTCATTTCTAGAAACCTAGCCAACATTGTTAACAGACTAGATCGGTGACAGTCCAGGGTTGAGAGGAGGAAGCGGAGTTGTAATGTAATCCTCTTCTCTGCTCCTCCATTCCAGGAGTTACTCAGTGAAAAACCTATAGAAACGGTGTCTGTCCCCCGGTCATTGAATTTTTTTAAATTAAGGGTAAACAGAGGAGTTGTCCATAAAAACCTCATAAAAGTTAAAACCACAAGAGAAATAGTGCATGCAAATAAGAGAGTAAAATGTGGACTTTTGAATATCAGATCTCTCTCTTCTAAAGGTGTGCTTGTAAATGAACTCATATCAGATTATAAGATTGATTTATTGTGTGTTTATTGTGTGTCTTATTGAAACCTGGCTGGGTGATGGAGAATATGTGAGCCTAAATGAATCCACCCCTCCCAGTCATAGGAATACTCACATTCCTCGAAGCACAGGTCGAGGAGGTGGAGTTGCAGCTATCTTTGACTCCAGTCTTGTAATCAGCTCTAAAGCTAAATTGAAGTATAACTCTTTTGAAAGCCTTGTTCTGAGTCTTTCCCACCCAAGCTG
>JABUIW010000162.1:9850713-9884376 GCA_013363375.1 Menidia beryllina | reverse complement strand
GCTGTGATTCTCCACTGAGGAAGAAATGACAGACAGAGCTGCCAGAAAATCGTCCGGGGAGGTCAATAGCTGAAGTTATTGAAAACTCGAGCACAAACATTTGTTTTCGGCCGCTGAAACGTCACCACTTACTGACAGAAAAGGTGTGAAAGATACAATGTTGGGCCACTTGGTTGATTTTGTGCATAAAACGGAGCTCTGAATGACACTGAATAACACCTTCTTACCAGAAATGAATGTTTTTTGTATTTTATTCTTCCCTGACATCATGGATAGACTCGATATTGATTTTGTGATTGTTTTTTCGGCTCCTCATTTGAAAGACCTGCTGAAAGATCCCAAGGCATCGCTTCCTCAGAGAAACTCAGAATGTGCTGCAGAGGACTTTATTCTGCATCCAGAGACTCTCCCATACAGTAAAATATTACCGCAGCTCCTGGCAGAAATACATTTTGGGACATTCCATAGACTTGTTAGTGAACCCTCACTCACTAACCATAAAGTGGTGCAAAAGGTCTCAGATGCAAAAGATTTCAGAAGCAGTCCTCATCAAATATGATGCGTACCTGCTGCATTATGGGGTCAAAGTTCATTCAGACTGCCTCCACCTCTAAATATTGTTTATGTTGTTCTTATCTTTGCTACAGCTGCAGAGATGGTGCAAACTGCCTTTCAGACTCTTTGTAACAATGACAAGAAAGATATTCTGTTGTGTACTATTCTTCTATTCATGCCTGGTGGGGGGCTGGAGTCTTTCATAGATGTGCAGGATATGTTGGAAATGTTACTTTAAATATTTTCTTCTTATTTGATTCTTACTCTTGTTCCTCTTTTTTTGTCTGGCGTCCTCTGGTTCCTGGTCTATTTTATGCCATTGGTCATCTTTTAATCCATTTTCATTACCTTTTCGCTTTGCTCAAGTCTAATAAGTTGTTGTGGGGATTCATACATCAATATGCTTTCACTGATGGTAGGTGGTGCACCGACCACGTTCTTCATATTGGTGTTAAACTTAATCAGATGTCCTTAACCCCTGTGTTCTGTATGTTTTAACATACAGAATATAAGAGTTTAAATTAAAATGTTATATATTCTACTTCCCCTTTTTGCATTTTTTTAAACAGTAAAAACGTGCAGAAAATATTTTGTGAACTTGGTTAAAAAATGTATAGATTACATGTTTGTTTATTAATAAACAGTCAAACATAGACTTCCACTCTCTCCCTCAGTCTTTAAAGTGTTGTTGTGCTGGCAGATAAATGCAGGATCCAATCATTAACATTTCAGGAACCTTAAGCGTTCTCATCCAGCAGGTGAAAAGCTCCAAAAACACGAGGAAGTTTGTTTTTAAAGTACAACCCCGGCTGAGAAACAAAACCACGATCCTGTGAACCACTGAAAGAAAAACATAAAGACCTGAACAAAGACGAGGAGAGGCGTGGGATGAAGAGGAGGGAAATCTGACAACGAAAGAAGGAAAAAGCTGACGCTTAAATACAGAGAAGGGGGTGTCGAGGGAATGCAGCATAGAGCGGGAACGCAGAGGGGAAGAGTTGAGATAATTAGAGGGAAATTGAGGGAATTGGAGGCGGAGGAGACATAGGAAACGGAAGAACCAAAAAAAAAAGAAAAAACAACATAGAGTGATTTTCATAAACTCACACAGATCTAAAAGTTCAGCCTGTCCAAAGCTGCTGTCAAAAGGCCGAGCCACCGAAAATTAGGTTAAATCCAGGGAACAGCAAAAGCTGTAAAACAGAAGCAGAACGCCGGCAAGAGCTGGGTTTGGTGGGAAGACAATAATACACAAGAGGCATGGACACTTTAAACCAGACAAAACTCTCTTTTCTCTATTGGTTTTTGTGTTTATGTTCAGTCTCTCTTTTTTTAGCTGTGTGTGTTTTCAGTTTTTCCTGATGTGTCCTCACAGGGTAATGTGTGTTATTGCTCAGTTTATTTTTGCCTATTTGTCTGTTTCCCCTCTGACTCCACACTCATCAGTCAGCCACAGCTCCAGTCACACACTCATCCACTTCTTCAGTATTTCCAGCTCAACTTTTAAGTAAAGCCTCCGTTGGGCCCACACTAAACTGTAATAGACGACTTCAAAAAGAAACAGTAGAAAATGCTCAAACTGAACCTGAGACAGCAAACCAGTAGGAATTTAGCAATTATCCACACCCACAATAATGTTTGGATACTGTTTTGTGGTTTAACAATTCGCTTTAGAATAAAAAAGGTCAAATTAGACGCCAGACGACGTTTTATTTGTCATCCAGAGACAGAAACTGAAGTGGATGCGTTAAAAAAAGCCAAACAACTGACCCCCTTCAAAATCACCCCCTTTTCCATGAAGCAACGATTAACTGGATTCAGATTTTGGAGCTCCATGAAAGCAGCTGGTGAGAGAAAGGGTCTCTCACAAAAACATCCCTGACATGAAAGCAAATCCATAAACTCAGGTCTGCGGCTTCTACAAAAGCCTTCATTTCAGTCATTGTGTGTACCGTCTATTTATCCACCCACCCACACATCTTGACCCCACTGAGCTTCATGACTTTGTGTGTTTTCACACCTCACTGCTCCCTACCTGTGATTTCCTTTTGTGCCAGCGGTCGATGGATTCTTCGCTGCCATTGTTCTCTCGAGGGAAAAGGTACATAATTACAATGTGGATCAGCTTTTATTGGTTCTAACCCCTCTCTTTTTGACGTGCTAAATTTAACAGCTGAGATACTTTTAATTTTTTTGCTCACAGAATCCGGTTATGGACCCTGCCAATTTGGACAGAAGTGACCACAATCCAAATTAAGCCATTCGTTTGTCCATAACAGTCACAGCTTAGGGCCAATAGCAGTGGAGGTGTGTTAGAATAATTGTACAATAGTTATCATGCATTCTCTGATATATATGTGTGTATGTAAGGGTTTAACTGTGCTTGTGTGATAGCAAGAAATTACTATCATAAGTACAAGTTGGTTCGCAGATATCAGAAGATGACCCAGCAGTGACCCTTGTGGCTGCTGACCCAGTGGAGACCACTGGTGTCTGCTGACCACAGTAGTGATCCTGGTGACCACACACCTTTTTGGCCGTATGAAACAAAGAAACAACTGCACTTTGTTTTACTGTCAAACCAGTTGCATCCTGTGATCAAGAACAATGTATAATCGATCATGTGTGCTTCTTCTGTCTTTCGAGAAGATGAAGTCACAAGATGTTGTAAGAACCAAATAAAAGGACAGGAGAGCAGGAGAGAGCTCAGAGTAGGTTGGAGATTGTAAGGTCTCCGGTGCTCTCCTTGCACTCCTTGCAAGTATTCACTGTACTTACTGTCTGTCTATTTTTGTCCTCTTGCAGCAATGAGTTTAGAAGTGTTTAGGGGCATAACCCTGACAAGGTGTCATCCCACTCTCTAGCAAGAACTTTACTTCCTCTTGTTTTCTGCTTGTTTTAATGAACGTTGCACATCTGGATCAATGAATAACCATGGTAACGGGGAAAGCTTTTCGCATGTGGGTGCATCTGAAAGCAGATGTGTTCCCTAAAAAAAAAAATCCCCGAGATGGTGGAGGGGGTTTGAGACTTTTTTTTGTTGGTACTGGAACGGTGGCAGGCAGGTAACATTCTATGGGCTTCAACCCATGGCAGGAGCACAGCAGAAACATCAGGAAGCCAAAATAGTTTTTTTTTTGTTGTTTCCTGAGACATGCCTGCAGGCACAAAAATGGTCAGACAGACATGAAAGAGAGAGGAAGGAGCCATTAAGTGCTTGTACACAACCAGAGGTATGATCCTGGAGATGAGAAGGAACATTTCTGCACCCGTTAAGATGAACTGATGCCGTTGGGTTTGTGTCAATGTTGTCTAACTGGCCGGCTTACAGCTGACATGTTGTTGACAAGCCTGTAAAACTTAAAAAAAACATTTAGAGGTGTACAAGTGTGCCACTCCTCTGTGTGCTGCAAGCTGCTCTTTGCTTAATTTTGTTACCCAGCTATGAAAAAAGCACCACGATGGCAACAAGTTAAGTAAAGAATTTTGTGCTGCATTGAACAAAATCTATCTGAACTCAATTTAATTAATTTTGGAAATGCCTCCTCCTAAAATGAAGTTTACAAAAATGTAAGTGATAATTAAAAGGAGAGAGTTTGAAACATATTCAAATTCTGCTTTCATCCCCAATTAACTAGGATAAAACTCTAACTTATTTGCCTCATCGTTAACCTTGAATTTGATATGCTGATGGAACCTTTAGTTACGATAATGACAATTATTCTTAAATAAATATGCTTATCGGTAGTTTTATTTATATTTAACTTGTATATAATGAATTCCCCCCACCTCCCTGACTTATTTCTGTATTTAACTGTGAATATCATACATTTTGTTAGTCATTTAATTTAATTTGCCATCACATTTACATCCATTTACATCTTAATCAAATTCACATTGCTCACATTATCTTAAAAGATCAGTTTGAAAACATTGATTAGCATAGGAGGGATGCTTTTTAGATAAAGCCGTGCTTGCAAAGTGCATTTTTTCTGTGTTTCATATCTGTGTTTTGAGTTTCATTAGGACAATGGGGAGGACTTTGCTTTCATTAAGCATAAAATGTACTTAGCTGACTTCAGACAAGGTATTTTTATGTCCTGACACATAAAACATTAGAATGCACTGTCATAGGGGCGCAAATGGGGTGCAATTATGTCTCCTGAGGTACTTTAAATATCTGGACGCCAATGCAGATATTTGTACTTTCAGAGACCCTGACAGGAGCACGTATGTTCCCACAGACACACTACAAGGGAACAGCAGTCGGACCTTTTAGGGAACCGACCAGAGGCGAGTATTTGGGCCCCTAAAGGCGCAGTTAGGTGCTTTATGTCTCAGGGTGTAAAATGAAAGCATAGTTTCTCTTTCACATGACTAAATATGTCCAAATGCTTCTCCTGCGTTCCTCCCCCCCCCCCTCCCACCGCCCTCAGGGCTTTCACTGCCCTGGATCTCCACTTGGTTTCTTCTTGTCAAGGAGAAGATGACCGAATAGATTTTCATTGTGACTGCTGCCGTAGAGTCAGCTCTAAGGGGGAGTAGCCCTGGAATATTCATAGGATTTTGCTGAACAAAATATCTTCCTCTTCTTCTCCCTCATATTATTATATAACATTAGTAGCTTTTTGGCCCTGCGATGGACTGGTGGACTGTCCAGGGTGTACCGCGCCTCTCGCCCACTGACCACTGGGATAGGCTCCACTTCCCCCCACGACCCCATTAGGGAATAAGCGGTTACCATGATGGATGGATGGATGGATAACAGCTTTTTTCATTTTTAACCGTTTGGTAACAAACTTCAACATTATCACTTCCCTGAGTGTTTATCCTTGGCTTTCATTATAATCTGGATCATTTCCGTGCGACTCTTTTTGTGGTACGGACACTGTTGGAGTGCAGTTGTAACACAAAAAACACAAAACCATTTGCAGCCGTATTCCATTGATCCATCATTGATAATTAAGTTAAGTTTAAGTGCAGCCTCACAAAGGAAAAGAGCTTCAACGCTTCCTTTACTGTGGAACAAAAACGCAGCAGCCTTTTCCTCCGGTGATGTTTTTCATCTCAGGTCAAATCATTTGAAGAAAAAGACGGTGGTCTCACAGAGTCATGCCCTCTGTTTCCTCCGCCTCTAACTCTCTCATTTAAGGCTTAATTGCCTGGACTGCTGCAGACAGCTGCTGCAGACTCTGCCTTTAAAAGGAAAATCCTCTCCTAATAGCTTGCTCCACCACCATCTCCTGACTGCTTGACCCTTTTGAGGCATTGCAGCTATTTTCTTGTGTCTGGATTAAGTTTATTAACCGGTGTTTTTATTAGTCGGCGGGTTTAAAGGAATTTACACTGATCAGTGTTCAGAAAGGGGAACATTTTTAATCCTGTTCATTCCAACTATGACGCATTACTTGATTTATTGTAACCTCATTTCATTGAATATATGCTCACGAAAGTTTTTATCCGTGATGATTTGATAAAATTGCTTTACAAAGGGGAGATTATACAAATATGTCATGTATTAAACTGGTTCCACCAATTATTAGTAACATGCACAACACTAATAGTTTGTAGATCTTACTTCATGTTAACTTTATTTACTTAATATTGTTATTCCTTTCTAAAGAATCTTAATTCATTTTCTTAATATTTCATATTATGGCTGCAAATGTTGCATCTTTTGACCCTGATTCTGGTTTTTGAAGCTTTACAAAAGAATAAAGACATTCTGATGTCTTCCGAACGTTGATTTTGGTTGACTTGTTCATCTGGAAAAAAAAGATGTGGTGAATTTCATATGATGTACGATTTGATCTTTCTGACTTCATTCGACTGTTTTTCTTCTCTTCATCTCTGTAACCTCATATCTATTATTAATCTTTGCCACAAATGCCATTAATTATAGACAAGCACATGTGCGGATCGAGTCACCGCATGCATGCAGACTTTTCCTTTCTGTGGATAAACAGATTTCATGGAGTTATAATGATGATTATTATGATGTTACATAGATACAGGTTCTTATTCATAAAATAAAACTTCAGTATTTGTTCAGTGTGTGTTCTGGTTGCTATGTTATTCCATCAAATTGAAAGTTTGTCTTTCTGAACTGGTTCAAATCAAATGTTTTTTTTTCACCTCTCTTTTGTCCGCAAGCATCGCATCAATAAATATAAGAAGAATAAAGAATAGAAAATGTCTGTCTCTCCGACTCAAAGGCCAACATTGCTCAGAAGTGAGAAAGAATTTGGGTTAGAGACAGATGGAGCATGGATGCATTTAATCTATTTCATTTATTTATTCTATAATATCTATAAATTTTAACTTTATCCGTGGACATTCTGTCACCCCCCCCCCCCCCCCACACACACACACACACACAAACACACACAAACACACACATACACGCACGTGTCAGCTCCACTGCCTCCTACTTTCTACTTTAGTGTCATAAGGATTTTTTCCAAATAAAAAACGCATTTGTCTTTGCCTGCATATTAAAAGGCACTCAATGTGTTTTTTGCTTCTCTTTTTTCTTTAGACAAAGAAGAAAACAAAGAGGAAACAGACTATTTTTAGGCTGTTTGGATAAAGTGGCGGAGGTCTCTATTATTCCATATCCAGTCATCAGAGGACTTTCACAGTTGTTTCTGATGACATAATGAGGATGAGTGAGCAGTGCTTAAGATTTTACACTTGAATTTGACTGTTTGAGTTTAAATATATTTGATTGCAGCTAATAACCAAGGCCAAGAAAAAAAACAACCAATACAAATCAAACGTAATGGAGAAAAAGAGTTTGGACTCCCCACATGGATCAGAAAAGGAGCTTACTCCATAGGTGTAGCCAGAGCCCTTGTTCTTTCTGGAAAACAACCAGCCGTGACGCAGTAAACCCACACATGGCTGTTTAAAGAGCTTACTATGTGGGATCTTTCTCCTTTTTAACCTATCAAACAGAGTTCAAAATGATAGATGAAATGGGCACAAAAAGAAAAGAGCCCAACGGGCTTATATTTGATGCCCAGAATCTGGAAGTGCAGATAAAAACCAGAACAGGAGCTAAAATTGAAGCTGCGCTCAAGTTAAAAACACATGAGCAGTTCTGGGGAGTGACAGGCTGTAGCTGCTCTGGATTTCAACACAAAATGATGACCAGGGAGAAGGAAATGATTCTAACAGATACATATGTGTGTATGTATGTGGAAAATCATGTGGAAAAACAACAAGGTTTGAAGTGTTTCTCCCCAATCTGAGTGAAGCTGACACCAAGGTAACAAGATTTTGATTCAAATCGCATTGTGTTGCTAAACATTCATCCCATCCCATTGTGTGAAACAGGACAAAATAGTCTTGTTTGCGAACAGTGCTGTCAAACAGAGACCCCCCAGACTCGTGGAATCAGGAATCTCTTATGAAATATCCAAGAAATACCCAAATATCCAATTATTTTTGCTGGTCATGTGTAAAAAAAGAACATTTTTGAAAAAGCCATCTTTGGCTGGGAGAGACAGCATGAGCTGTTTGCTCTCCATCTTCTTCCTATTCAGCTCTTTCCTGTGAGCACTTCAAAACCTCCAGAGGATTTCTGTGCCTCCAGTGTTAACATTTACATGCACTTGAGAATGAAATGAATACATATTTTGTTCTCGTCAAAGGTAATATAACCTGTAACCGTTCTCTCAAGGCCCCCTTAAAGGGTTTTATTCAAATCGGAATCTGTTCAAGTGTGCATGATCTGCTTGAAATCAACATATTTCAGAAGTTTGGACTTTCTCCAAGCAAAATTCATGCTTAAAGCACTGTCTGCTTTCTAGGCTTCAAGGATTTTATTGGAATTAGCCTCACTGACTATGCATCAGTTTCATAATGCCTTTCAGCGAATTCCGCAGGTCTTCATAGCATGTGGAAGGACACATAGTTCAGAGTTTATTTATAGAGCTCAAACGACAGGAGGTATCAATATACCAGTTTATTTTCTATTCATTGCCATGAAATCATAATTCTAGCCAAGATTGTGTCAAAATGATTCAACTGTGTGATGCAACTGTGGACTGTGGGGAGAAAAAAGAGGAAGGAGCCTCCATCAGAGCCAGAACCAGGAAGGGCGGCCATCTTTCTGGACCAGCTGGGGAGAAGAAAGAGAGGCCAACCGGCACCATGACAACAGGCTAGAGATACCTGCTGAGAAAGGAGAAAAGACAAGGAGGAGAGGTGCATCGTGGGAATTAAATTAAATCTGAAGTCATTTCTATTTGAGATCAAGCAAGCCTGAGTAACTACTGTATGTGGATTCTGCCAGCAAAGGTTAATAACAAAGTTCCCACGGTTGTTTGAATGCTCTACAGAAAGAAAAAAAGGCTCTGAATTAAATGAGAAGACACTGTTATACTGAACATTCATTATCTATTGTGTGTCTATTTTTCTTTCCTGACCCCTAAAGAAACCTGTGACCATAAAGCAACGCTATTCAAAGCACTTTACCCCCCCACCAGGTTCATGGATTGCATCATCATCCCATCTGTGGTGTTCACACTGTTAGGAGAAGATCGGATTCAGGTCACAATAGGGCAGAAAAAGTGGGATTTGGGTGTCCTCAGGCTGCAGTGTGAACACAGGCTTTTCTAACCAGCAGCCTCTTTCCAAGACACGGCTCTGTCTAATCTACATGAGTGCACAGACGAGACAAAAAAGACTCGACGACATATTAAACCTGTTTAACCAACAACAACTCTGCCACTTTCCTTTGGTTAATAACTAACCATCTCTCTGCCGTCTCAGTCATCGTAAATGGATTCAGGCTCTGCCTCTTTGGTCGTACTTCTCATCTCAGAATCTCAACGGCTGCTGCTCACAGCCACCAAACTCCAGGACACCTGCAAATAAAACCCTTCTTGGCTGAATGACTCTTCTCTCTTTAGTGACTTTGATGACGTCTTGGCTTCATAATGATGATTTGACCTCTTTTTTTAACCTCTTCCTCCAGTCTGTGCTTTTCGATACATCTCTAAAATCACTGTTGGGACGATGGAGTTGCTGCTGTCACCCTCCAAAGTTCAGCTGGCGTGGCTTTTAAAGGGCCTTTGAAAGACTTCCTAAATGCCTGTGATTTGGACGTGAAATGAAACAATTAGTCCGGTTTCTGGAGCTTTTTGACTGAACCACGCCCAGATGAACCTTTCTCCGCCTGTGGCTGGTGGAAAGAGCCCACACGGCACGGGAAGGCGTCAGAAAGCGCGTCACACACGTCTGACGATCCGCCCGTCTCCCGCCGCTGCTTCTCGTTCATCAGTTCAAATTCGTGCTCCGCTGCACCCTGTGATTAACCCCCGAACTCCCTCGCAATCTGCTGCTTTTTTCAGGAACTCCACAGGCCCTCTGTTCATCAGAGGACTTCATTTAGATGCCACTCCACCCACACCGGCATGTCCGATGAGGCGGCTCCAGTCAGGTTTAAAGGCATTTCACTTCTGCCGGAGCCAGAGGTAAAACACTCAGTCATTACGCAAAGTTTATTTGATATGCAATTTTTGACCGAGACTAAGCTCTCCAACTATTCCTGCCCTCTTTTCCCCAATGACTCGATTGTTGTGATTCTTTGTAATGTGGAAACAGAGCAATCTTTTCTCCGCTGCTTGCCATGCAGCCGCTCATTTAACAGAAACAAAGCAGCAGAGTTGACCTCACTATTGGCTTCCTGCTCCAAAATGCGTGATGGATCGCTGTGTTTTAAGGCTCCTAATGATCTGCCTCCAGGAAGTCTGGAGAAACTTTATTCTCATTGTACTCCAACAATAAAACTTCAATTGTCAACACAGACAGAAACAAACAGAAGAGCTGATTTGTTTAGGTCCACTCAGGGGCTGCTCCGAATATACGGAACAACTTCCCCATTTATAGATGCTCGGACCCAGGAAGTTTTAAGATGGTTTTGTCTCACATGTTTGACATCTTGGGTTAATCTGTTGGGTTTTATCAGGGGTTTCCTTAATGACTGTGGCCGTCGTGCCACCGTGGGTATCCGACAGAGTTCCCCAGAGACCAGAAGTGGTGGTTCCAATTATTTATTGGAGCGTGTGTGCCTCGCACACACACTCTCTCACACACACACGCACGCACACTCACGCACGCCCGGCTAGGGCTCTTTGCTTCAGGTGTAATTCTCCTGCTCGGTCCCAAGCTGGTGGCCTGGGTTCTGCTCCAGCTCTGTCTCCAGGTCCAGCATGCTACTGTTTTTACAGAGGGGAGAGTGATTAGGCAACTGGTTTCAGGTGTGCCTAATCAACTCCCCTGACACTGCTCCCTTGAGCCATCTCCACACCTCCCCCCCCTGCAGCTGAGCGCCACGCCCCCTCCACAATGACCAGTTTTGTTGTCACTCAAATTGTATCTCTTTGTGTTTTTGATTGTTTAATTGCACTCTGCTTGAAATTCGAGTTATTTTCAGAGTATTTTTTAAGCCTGATCTATTTTCACTGAATGTATAGGGTGTTTTACTTTTACTTGGGAAGTAAAAAATGAGCGCGATGAATCTTTTAGTTACTTCTTGTCGCCATTTGTTAAAATCTAAATCTATGCCTCCATTTAGACATTTAAAGGAAGTTATACCTATAGTTAACAACAACAACAACAACAATTTTTATTTATATAGCGCCACATCACAACAACAGTTGTCTCACAGCGCTTTCCAAACAGAGCAGGTCAGACCCTACTCTGAAGTTAACTACAGAAACCCAACAATTCCCACCTTCCCATCAGTTATATAACTAATAACAATCCAACAAGTCTGAATATGTACTCAGAATCTCAATATGTACCTTAAATTAGTTACCTTTTTTATCCAGATACTGTAATGAACGAACTTAGGACCCAAAAGCAGCCAGAGACGTGAGGTCAGTTTAACACGGTTTATTATCGGACAAGGGCTCGGCAAAGGCGTGGTCAGAACAGTCCAGGTTCGGTAACGGGAGGTTCGGGCAGCGCAGGTAATCCAACTCGTGGTCGGGGGTCGATCGAGGGTCGAAGCCAGGGGAGCAATCCAGGGGAGCAGGCGGGAGCACGTAGTCAGACAGGCGAGGTCGGTACACGGGGAGGCAGGCAGGATCCAGAGACTGACAGACAGATCTCAGGCAGGCGGACTAAGCAGACAAGGAGAAGGCAAGCTCGGGGGTCGGAGTCAGACGGGTCGTGATCAGGCAGACAGAAACAGGATAGATTGCTGGAAGTACTCACACGAAGGCTCGATACGTTCTGGCAACGGATACGGGCAGGCACGGTGAATATGAGGAGGAGGGAACAGGTGAAGGAGATGAGTGCTGATTGCAGGCTGAGTGGCTGAGCAGGTGTGCAGGTGGGGGTGGGGCCGGCTCCAGAGCCGGGAACATTACAGATACAAAAAAACAAAAAAAACATTAAATTCTCAAACCAATATTACACATTTGTTCTTTTGCAAAAACACTTACAAAAACACATGCAGGAGACCACTGATAAAGAAATAATGGTGGGGGCTTTTCTGTGTAATTTCCATATTTGCACCTTGGTTCCCTCCAGGCACACCTTCTTCCTTTCACCACCCAAAAACATGCACGCCAGATTAATTTAAGACTACGAATAAAATAAAGAGGGAGTTTTCTGTAGAATGAGGCACATAGTCCTTCCGTCATCTCTCCTTCAGTCCTTTTGTCCCCACAGCATTTATTAAAATGTGTGCATATCAACTTTTGCGGCTTTGCAGAATTCTAACACCAAACAAATCCGCAATAATTACTCAGTCGGACTCTCATTAACATATTAAATCCACCCGCTGTCCTTCACTTTCCAGCAAACAAGCATCAGCACATCCCCTTGAATAATCAGTGACAGATAAATAAATGTCACAGTGGAGGGTCAAACTGGAGACGCTGGAAACATGCCGTCATGTTTGCCTCTGGGAGCGGGGCCCGCAGAGTTTGATAAGGAATCTGCGCATGTTTTAATCCCAACAAGAAGCTCTAACTCGGCATCTTTCTTTATCCGCGGCAGAATTCCCCCCCGACTGGATTACCGGGGATAATACAAAGATACGACGCACATGTTTTTGCATGGGGCCTTTCTTCTTCAGGCCCTAATGAACGGACGTTTCTCCGGCCGATACAACCTTCAGCAAAGATATTTTTGGAATATTCTCTGTTGTACCAATTACAGCCAAACTTCACTAAGTGCCTCTCTCACTCATAGCAGAATATTTTCTGGTCACCACCTGCAGCCTTGGTATAAAATATCTAAGTGCGGCACTTTGTGACTCAGCTTTTTATGTTTATTGTCGAATGTTCAGTTCCAAACTTTATTCTTAAATAAATCGTTAAATAGTAAAACACTTCTCAATCACCGCTTGTGATTGCCTTCTAAAGAGGTCATCTGTATTCAGACAGATGCTCTGATGAAGTGTTGAGTGTTTTACTCTCCGACAACAAAACTCAAGGCCCGTTTGCTCTTATTCGGGACTGAAAAACACTTTTCAGCCTATCATCTATCGTACACACAGCTTTTGCAGACTCTTCAGCTAATTGGGGGCAGATTGAGCTGAAAGGGGTGAGTCCATGCTGTGTGAATATCCTATTCTGGTCCAAGCACTCCAGCGAGGAGATAATTATCCGACAACCGGTTTTAAAACAGAATGAAACATTCATGCGTCAGTCCCCAAGCTGCGTGTCCTTTCTAAAGTTTGGTAAACAGTTTGAAGAATTTGTATTGACTGACATGTGTGTGAGAGCAGGCTTGAAAGTAATGTGAGAATTTAAACAAAAGCTCCTTTTATTGATCTTTCTATGGCTTTATACTTGGCGGATCACAGAATACCAATGCGAAGACTTTATTGTTTATGTAGGTTGAACATAGAGCGGGAAAATCTTTCTTAATGGCTTCTTACAATAATAGCTTTTCTCGTTTTCTGTCAGGATCAGTCCTCAATTTTTTCCATTTTTCAACAGTCCTGATTTGAAAAGTATAAAAAAACACAACTTCCTCTTTATTATTCTGTTTTCTTCTGCTGCAAGCAGCTTTTTATTGTTCATAACAGTGTTTAAAACTCCATTTATTATGTTCCCCGAAGCTAAAATGAAATCCTCTGAAACTTCCACGTCAGATTCAAACAATAAGTGGAGAATGGATTGACCTACACAGAAATATGACAGAAAAAGTGGAAATCTTCATGTTAGGCACCATTTTGGTAAAACCATCAGACCAACAGAAACAGGTACCAACAGGTACGCGTCCCCTGTACAATGAGTTCAGGCCACATTTTCGTCCCTCCTCAAATAGAGAAGAATATCTGAACCGAGATGCTGCCGGAGGAAAACGCAGTAACAGATCTGTCACATGTCTTCTGGGACCAAAACTGGCCCCCTGTTGGATAGAGTCGGTAACTAAAACCAGCTCAATATTGGACCTTCGATAATCCTTTGACTTCAGTGTAATTTACCAGCGTAATCCACCATCTGGTCATAAAAAGAAAGGCTTATTCAGTCAATATAAGGCTGTCAAATGAGAGACTGGCTGGGTGGAATTAACTGTTATGGAAGACTGCATGGGAATTGAACATTATGGAAAATGTTCCCTTTTTCCAGAGACCTTAGCAGTAAATTTAATAAAATATTGGTCCAACTTAAACTCCTTTCTGGAGCATAGAAGATTCCCGTTGTCTGTCCGTCTGTAATCATGTGCCTTTTTTTACTCTTGAACACACAGGTGGAACTAAATGTAACCCCAACTCACTCTTAACCAAAAGGTCTAAATTTTTCTCAGATTTAGCCAATACATTTGTAATGGAAAAATCCGCCAGCCAAAGGTAGAAGGATTTTAGTTTGCTGAATGCATTTTAGAGAGAAGCTCTTTTTCTGCTCGTCAGTGAAAAATCGATTTTGACTTTCCTGGGGCAGTCATTAAATGTTGACTGACAGTCTTGCTCCTAAAACCCATCAAACTTTATCTGTACCCCCAGCTAATTAAAGATATGCAAATACATTTGGGACTCTGGAACGTGAGGCGGTAGCCATAGACGTCACCATTTTGTTCTCAGAGATACAGGAAAGGCAGTTTTCCTCAGTGGTGTGGAAATACTCCTTTTTTGGGGGTTCCTTGTGTGTTGGCAGATAACGAGTGGGCTCTGTGACTTTCTGTGACACAAAGGTAATGAAAAATTATCTTTGTAGAGTGGATGGAGTTGGAATTAATTGCAGCTCTTATGCGTCAGACTCGTGGTGAGAATCAATATAAACTTTCAGGTTGGATTAATTTAGAGCCTGAATGTCTTATTTATGTTTTCGATCCACAAATTGGATGAAAGAGATGAAAGAAAAGGCAGGAGTGTCAAACCTTTGCTTTTTTTCTGTGACGATTCGTGACAAAACTGACTGCTTGCAGGTAAAAAATGATTAAAGGCACAAAAGCGTTGAGTTCTACTACTTCTATTCCTGGTATCTCATTAACAATTGTGACACTATTTCTTAATGTACATTCAAGGCAGAATGATGAGCTTTTGAGTGGAGCGCCCTTTTAAACATGATGGACTGATGAAAAAAATAATGAGTAAAATGTTTCACTTTTTATAGCTTAGTGATATACTTGACTAATTAATTACTTCTCTGGATGTTGTTAGTTTCATTTCTAAGTTTCACTCTATTGGAAGCATAGATAGTTTCTAACTCACCGAATCGGCCCCTCATATTAGTATGGTCCGGCCTCTCTAAGCCAACACACTTCAGACATGTTTGCATGCACAAAGTCATCTGTTCCGCCTTCCCATGATCTCCTCAGTTCCAGGAAAGAATAATCCTGGCACTGAGTGGCACAGTAATAACATCCCGCTGGTTTTCCAAGCTGCAGCTGGAACAGATTCAGCTCAGGTGTGATGTGACTCCCAAAGCTAAATTCGTACTTCTGAGTCACAGAAAAACACAAGAAATGCAACCCCCCTGGGACTTACCAACAATGTTTTGAGCAGTGTTAGTATTCAGCTGTGCATTCAGTTTTTTTTCTGAGCCAAAATATATACTGGAAGCATCCGTGAGCGGAAGGTTTTTCTTCTGTGCTGCAAAAGTCAAGATCAGCCCGTCAGACCTGCCCTCATTACAGCCAATAAATGTGCAAGTGACAAACAAATAACCAGTCATGAGGAACAGGAAGGAAATGGATCGATAAAGTTGAGCCGGCGACTGACCCTGCTCTTAATCTGTCAGTATTAAAGAGAAGGGAGTGTCCGACGGCAAATAAGACGCACTCTTTTAATGGGATCCCAAGAGAGACAATTCAAATGCTTCCACGCTCCTTAGGACAGCTCAGGATTGTGTGCTGTTCCAGCCCATCCTGATTGCACCTGGAATTGCATTTTCATGCTGTGTTTGCTTTCTGCGCCGTGGTGTGCTGAAATAGTCTGTCAGAGATGGGGAAACCGCCTGCCCCCCCTGTGGTGACAAATAAATCTGTCATACTCATTCATGCTCACTGTACGAATTGAATATAACAGCCAAAACGGGGATGTTTTGTAATATTTACAGACAGAAAATCCTGAATTCAGAGGTCGATTTTAGGGGTCTGGTGACTCAATTGCAGGCTCTTCTAAATTGTATGTCTTCTTTATCCTGCATTTGTACTGGTCTTGTTTGATGGAGTGTATTTTCAACGTGTACTGTTTGACAGCATGGACAGCATGTTTTTGTTTCTTTTGTATTTTACTTCTGAAAAGGAGAATGTTGGGAGATAATTGGTTGGCCAGGCAGACCTGATTGTGCTCGCTATGCGCCCCCCATTTTTTTGCTCAAGGGTTTCTCAAAATTCAAATAAGGCAGAGCTTTGGGAGAAAGAACGAGGACCCATTTCCTGTTTAGGTTTTCCTGTCTTTCTTTATGGAGGCCCTTCATGAAGGTGCTCTCTTTTCCACCTGCCTTTGCCTTCCCTGCACAATGCTGTTCACATTTAAACCTCCTCATAATCATCATAATTTCTGCTGGATTGTTCTGTTTTTTTTTTTTTTTTTTTTTTCTTTGCTCACACTCCAAAATTTGGGCTGTTTATCCCACTTTTCAATGCTCATGTTGCCATTTTAAGCATTTTTCTCTTCCTGACTGACGTCTCTTCCAGACTCTATTAGAATTCCAATCTAATTTGAAATGAAAAGCCTCTAATTTAAATCGTGAAAACAAGGGCATAATAGCTTCAGTTTGGCTACAATCTGCTTCCCCTCCATCAGCCAATGTAATCATTAGAATTTTACAGTTTACTGTTTTGCATGTTGTCCCCCCCCCACTGGTTGTTTGTTCACACAGGCAGAAAGAAGTTGTAATTACATTCAAAGGGGTGTAACCTGCTCTTAGCATCTTAGCAGAGATGTTTGTCAGCTTCCTCCCCCAGTCAGCATCATGCAGCTGAGGTTAATTTGTAATTCTAAGAACTGCATGTGAAGAAGAATGACATCATCGCCATGAAATAATTTGGCTGGATGCATTTTAACCTGAACAAAGCATTCTAATTTCCTTTTTTCCCAGGGAATGTGATGCGAATGTGTCGTGTTTAACTGTAATATGTCATGATTTAGCCTGGAGAGGATCCACATACGCAGGCCTGGAGGGAACTTAAGAGCACTGAGGTTTATTATGGAGGTTAAACACAAAGAGGAAACTTGAGAAAAAGCGGAAACCAAAAACGTAGAAAATACCGAGCAAACCTAGAAACCAAGAAGCTGACCTGAAAAAAGGGGATGGAAATGGTAGAAAACTAAGGCATAGTAACAGGAGTTTAAGTGGCAAAACACAGTGAAGCTTCTAAAGAGAGGCTACACAGAGGGCAGCTGAAAACAGTGGGCTAAAAAGACTGAGGAGCACGCAGAGACACAGCAAGAAAACACAGGAAACTGAAAAGGCATTAAAACAGTCAGCACAATGTAACCAAGGCGCAGGAAACTCGACCTAAAAACACAGGAGCGAACCTGAAAAAATAACCAAAATCCACCGAGCAAAGCATAACAGGGGTAAACAGGACAGTAAAAGGTGGGTGTCTCTCAATCCATGAAAAAACACATCACGAAACAACCATGAGACGCCCCCTCCTGCTCGTTCTTTATAAAAGGTTAATTAAAGAAAAACACCTGAGAGTGACTTGCGGACTCATTTGTATGTGAGCTGTATTTAGATCCATCCAGGTGCCCGAAGCCTCTCCCAGGATCCTCTGCAACCTCCACGCCTGCACAAACAACCGACAGATGGGTGCAAAATTAAAACATGCCTTCCAGCAACATGTGTGTAATTCCACAGACGGATGAAAGGGTCCTGAATCGGAAAAACACGAAGAGGAAAGATGTGCTCGTGCTTTGGAGAGTGTCAGACAAGACTGTTTAACAAATTCCTCTGCAAACTCAAAGTTGGGATGCCACGGGGTGTGTGTGTGTGTGTGTGTGTGTGTGTGTGTAAGCGTGTGTGTGTGCGTGCGCGTGTGTGCACACTCAATCATCATTATGCCCAGATTTTGAACGTGCTTCTCAACTTTGGCTGGTGTGGCCAGATAGTATTTCTGCCTGCATGTATTTATTAACCTTCCTCCTTGTTAAATGCTGAAAAATAGACTTTAAAAAAAAACATTTGACTCTTAAATTTCCTATTTAAGTTAAGTTTACTGTCCCATTCACTTCTGTGAAACTGTAACTGAGGTTGACCTTGCACAGCCATGTTAGCTTAGTAACTGCATCTTTTCATCTTTTCAGCCGTTGGATGGCTTTGATGTGAGAAATTATTGCACAACACACAGTAAAAAAAAACAAAAAAAACTACATTCTTTCTTCATGGAGGCATGGTGCTCAATATCCTCAAGGACCCAGTACAGCAGCAGAAAACAGAGGCACAGTGGATGTATTTGTAAGAAGACACAATAATCAACAACTCTGTGCTAGAATGGTTTAATTATTTTTTTTTATCCTGAATTAACTTCACGCCGACTCGGTTTGTGCTCGGGAGCAAATAAAAGAGAATTACTCCATAGCGGAGTTACTCACATGTTAGAAAGTTTCCTCTTTCTTGCTCCTCATAGGGCGTTTATTGTTTTTTCTTTGGGAATAAAAAGTAATTGATTGCTTTATTGCTTTTCCTTTATTGATAGATGATTATTGTGTGACTTTAAAAAGCAGCACAGCAGCAGGAGCCTCAGGTCTCTGGATCCTCTGCCCAGATGTCACAAACCCGATCAAAACACATCTGCTCAGGGCCATTTTCACTTTCCTTTCTTTTTCGAATCGACTTTATTCCTTTCCCACGAATTATTTTTCCTTTTTGATGTTTTTCTTTTTTTCAGAAAACCTGTGAGAGATTTCATTCAAAGCCGTCCCGCCGCCCCCCCAACGTTGGAGGAGATTCTCATGTTCCTAAGAGCCTTAAAAAGGAAACTGTCCTCTCCTTAGATCTGAAACAAAACTGAAGAATCCTGAGGAAGATCAGAGACGTACTGACCCTGGGAGGAAAAATGAGGTCCAGTTGCCCCTTTGTTGGCTCATGCTGGAATATTTTAAAACAAGTTTTCGCACAGCAGAAAACCAGCGCAACACAAACCACATCTGCCTTTTAAATCTGTAGCAGGAGAATGTGTGTGTGAGTCACATTTGTTTGTTTGTTTTGTTTTTGTTTGTTTTTTAGGGGGAACTGTCAGAAAACTGGTCTAAGTGACACAGAACTGTAGGAGAACAATCTGTGTCAGCCTCCTCTGACCCATGAGGTCGGTTACTTTCTAGCATAAATGTACTTGCTTAGATATTTTGGATCAAAAGAGCTGGTAAGCAGAAAGGGTTATACTAGAATAAAATAAAAACCTAGAGCTGAATTTTCAGTCCGGTAGTTTCACATTCAGGGTCAGATCAATCCGTTCTCATGAGCTTAGTTTGAATAAGCACAGCTTCAGCGGCGTTTCCCCTTTAGCCTCCTCTAAACATCCTGCTGGTTTCTGCTCACCATTGTTTTCCCTTTAGTTCACGTAAAAGTTCCCCAAAGGCTTTTTTCGGAGTGCAGATCTATGAATTTGAAAAGTCATTTGGATTCATATTGTAAATACCAGAAGTCATCTTATAGATAGATTTCCTTTAAAAACGTATCATTACCGTGTGTTTTCCCTGAACAGTAATACATTATATCATTGTATTTCACCAAAGATTTCCCGTCCTGTTTTAAGGTTATTTATAATCATTTTATTCCTGTTCATCATCATCTTTAACAGCATGGCATGATTTCCCTGCCGTCAGCCAACAAAAACAAATAACAGTTTGGCCTCACTCAGGTTGTGCTGTAAATTAGGATCAAGCTTAATCATTGCATTCCGAATAAAATGTCAAGCATATCATGCATCTTGTGGCCCATGCGGCATTCCACAGTAATTACCAGGCCGATCATCATCATTCCATCGTCTCCAGCTGGGATTGTTTGTCTGCTTGCGTCTTCCTCGTGATGTTTCTATATTCAAAAACGCTTTAAAGTCGCTGTGCTGGCTGACTTCATGCTACCTGTTTCAGGGGAGCTCGTCGTGGCTTCCCTGAGCTCGGTGGTGGTGTTCAGAATTTAAATGTGTACACGGCGAGCAGACAGAGCAGCATAAGAATACTCAGATTTGAACAATTTTCTGCTGCCTGTGTGAAGCCCATATAACATATTTACAGAAAAAAAAACATATGAGAGCATTTTTATACCAATTTTTTTAAGCAATCCCTAACATGTATTTGATATGTGGAAAAGGTGTCTTTCAGACCCATGGCTTTGACTGATTCATCTTTTTTTTCCTTTATATTATTGCATAACGGTGAGCGTGTTTGAAGACAAATCAGTTTTTGGGAAGATACGCGCTTTAAATTGTCCAGAATAAATCCCGTTGTCGTAACAATTCTAAGCAGAGATAAAAAGTGTGTATTTCTGGATGAGCAGCTTGCCGTGCTCACTTCCCCCTTTGCTGGTGTGCTCCATTCTAACATCATAGAACAGCAATGCAGGATTTTTCCAAGCTCTGAAAATGTGAAAAATTTCTGTTTCTTATATAAATAGTGCATGGCCTTCAGTTATTTTCTCTGCTCGACAGAGCATGTGTGAGTCAAGCGTCCTCTCCCAGGCACGAGTGCAAGGAGTCCCTCACTCTGCAGACTGATGGGCAGCTTTTGAAAGTCAAAATGCAGAAAAGGCAGCGCAGATGTGACTGTTGTAACCACCGGGTCAAGCAAAGGTCAGAATTAGGGGTGGGACATTGATATCTAGAGGCTGTAAGTGTTACAGTTGAGCTAAAGAGCTGGGTAACATACATCCTGTCCTCAGGAATGGATGCTCATGGATTAAAAAGATCACAGACTTCAAAGTCAAGGAGGATCAGAGCGATGGAAGCCTGGGGAAAGCCATTACCAAACCTCAGCAGACCTTAAGGACGCTCACCCTCCTCTTCCTCTGCCCGGCTCAACCAGACCAAACCAGCCCTTTGACCCACAGCCTGCCTGTGGCTCCTCCACAGAGTCCCACCTCTCCATATCAGAGACTGAAAAACCCTGCTTCTTCGTTTTGTTCCCTCTTATTCAATTTGCACCACAAAGCGTCAAATCAATGAAGACGAATCAATCTTCATTCTTAATCAGTCTTTATTTTTGACTCATTGATCTTCAGAAACATTTAGGCCTTCTGAAGTTTGGAACACTGTGTAACTTTTGCTATAACTGTCTTTTTGTTTGTTAAATTGCAGAAACTGCAGATAAAAAACAGAAAAACAAGAATAATAAATAAAGACTGAGAAAGATCTTTTTCTTCACGCTGTCCTTAGCATTTTGACACACAGGCACAGGTTCAAAACTGCCACCAGCAAAAATGATGACTGGAGCACACTTATCTCCAGCTTCTCTGAGCTGTTCCGAGCAGTTTTTACAACCCATCCGAGCATCTTATGGTTCACAGCCAAGCAGCTGCCGATCCACCCAGAGTAACTGTGTGTTTCTGTACATTTAACCTGAGCTCTCTGGCTTCTTTACTAATTCTTTTACCTAATTAAGTTTGATCCACTCTCTCAGCATTGCAGACTAAATTAATGTGGTTCGCTTTATATTTGAAGGCTCAAACATGATGACATGGTCTCAGAAGAACTCCTCCATGTCAGTTATGGTGGATTTTGCTGTCATTTGTATTAATACAGAGAATCTGTTCATGGATACCGAGCATGAAATTGATTTTATGCCACGCCGATTTCGGCACATTTGTTGTGAATTTATCAAGCCTCCGCGGGTGAGAACAAAAGTTCAGAGATGAGCTGAACTATGGCTGAGCTGCGTCCTTATTACAAAAACCTGAATTCTGTTACAGGAAACTGTGCTGACCTGAGGGCAGACCTACATCCAAAAAGACATGCCGCTGTCAATCTTTTATATACTCTGTCTTTTTTCCTCGCTTGACCCTCTAACTCTGTGTGTTCTCATAAATTTGAAATGATGTGGAAACTTTGGATTCGGCACCTTCGCAAAGCTCTGAGCTGACCTTTGACCTGAGAGAAGCTTTGCTTTAACCTCCCCAAACCCCCTGAAAGCCTTTAAACCTGCACACGGCCCCTTTTTCTACAATTCAGACACGCAACATTGAGCAGCAGCAGATAAACACACAAATAAACACAATGATTTGTCTCTTTGCTCCTCAGGTTTTGCACAGTGATTATGCTCAGTGCACAAGAATAATCTCCAAACATCAGACAAGTAACAAGCTGCAGCGCTCACATTCTTCCATCAAGTTTTTTTGTCTAGTTCTATAAGAGCAGACTCGGAAGTTTTAGAGCCACTTTATCATTTTTTTCTGGCCTTCAAAGACACCGACAACTTTGCAACTAATTAGCTTAGATTGTAAGATTACACACAGGCACATATCTTTTCTGTGTCACTTTGGTCCAGCACCGTTTTCTCTCTGTTAGGATAAAACAGGGAAATGCTTTATTCATCCCCTTTGGGAGAACTCAGATTCAAATTAACCCCAAATGATAGTTGAGAAAAAAGATGAATAAACATGAGAAAACATGTAGAACGTGAAGGAAAATAAACAATAGTGTGGACAAATTAGAAAGATAGATAATAAGATAGTAATAAATCCTGTTTATTCATGAGGATACGCCGACAGAGTCCACTTAAAACAACTTTCCTGATGAGTTTTAACCATTTTGAAGCATTGTCCTTATTAATGGACACATACTGATGGTACGTACTGGTTTACTGGACAGGGCATAACCAATCAGTCCATCAATTTTACTTTATTATCATTGACCAGTGTCCTGTACAATGAAATTACAGTAACAAAACAACAGACGACGTAGACATACAGGATTCGGGAAGACTAGGGCGCAGCCCAACTGGAGGTGCATCTTTTTTCAGATACATGATAAAAGACAACATCGGGAGAGGAGTTTGGGGTAGAGGGAGAAAAGGGCACGCTGCCAAACCCCCGTAGCAATGATTAAAAAAACTCCTCTGTACAAGTTAGCACAGATACAGTCAAACCGCAACATCATGAGCACATGATGACCACAGGTAGGAGGGGGGGAAAGGCAACAGTCAGGCAGTGAGTCAAAGGGGGGTGCGTAAACTCTGGACTTGTGTGTAAGTGTAAGAAAGCAGGGAGGTCACTGCATTCACAGGCTCCATGGAATTTGTCCTTGTGATGCAGGTACCATCCATCTGCAGGTTCGTCCAGGGCTAAAGTTGCCCAGAAGCAGCTCCAAGGCCGCTCTCGGCTGAGATAAGAGAGATAGCTTTGTCCCTTAAGTCCTCAGCAGGTCTCTCAATGGCTATTCCAATTCATCTGAATTTAGTCGGTTTCCCACGATCCGATCCACCAACTTCTCCAAGGTGGTACGCATCTCCTTCATGCTGTCAGACGAGGTCCCCAGTCTGCCCCACTGAGCGGCCACTTTGCCCTCCAGAGCGTCCTGTTTGCGAGTCAACTCACACAAAGTTTGAGTCTGAGTGTTGATGGCTCGGAGCAGCGGCTCAATCGGCCACCTGCCACCACTTACCATCAGCTTCCGAATTTCCGGATAACCCATGTATCCGCCAGTTCCAATCAGCAGGAGCCCAGTTATCATGAATCCAAATAAGTATAGGTCTTCAATGTTCTCCACAGATATATCAGAAAAGCGTAAAACCCTCCAACTTTTCCAGGCATAACTCACGTTTTTATGCAGGTTCGAAAAATGTGCTTGATAGGTTTGCTGTTTTTGGAGAAATAGCATCAGCTCTTGCCTCACACGTCATTGATCTGTTAGGTTTCCAGCTCATGAGTGGGCCTGACACTCAGGGCAGAATCCAACTGTTTCCTCCACACATTCTGTTCTCCAGCCTAAGTTTGACCTCAACCAATGACCGCCAGCCATTTTTTTCTGCATTTATGTTTGGGAACGTGCAACGATACCCCAGGGAGGGAGTCAGTGAGGAGAGTGGAGGCACACATCTCCATCTGTCCAAGGAAGAAAACCGCCCCCAGAAATGCAGCAGCCAGCGTCGTTAGAATGTAACTCTGGTAAAAAACACACAGTTACATTTATGTCAGCCATTTATCAGGTTACTCTACTGAAAATTGTGGGTTTCAGGGTTAATTTTCTGCAAATATTTCTGTGCGACTCAAAATGAGCCCCAAAGGGACCCATCTGGCCCCCGAAGGTATGTGGCTGCTGACTTTGATGGTCCCCTGCCCTCTATTCTCCAGCTCTGCCTGGCTCAGATGGGTCCATAGCAGGGTGGGAGTCAGGCTTTGCTGCTCCTACACCTGTCAGCCCCTCACTTTTTCCAGTCGGATTTTAAGTATTGCTTTTCTTCGCTTCCCCGATTCAGCTTGAGCGTCTTTCTCAATCTGCATTTCTCCTGACACACATCTGCCCCCCCCCTCAATCATTTGAGTGCTTCAACGACTGTTTATGCATTTGAGAAAAGGCATAAAATGCATATTTTAATAAAGCTTTTGATTATTTTTTAATCTAATTATATGACATTTATCTTGACTTTATTTTATTTCATTTTATTTCACTACATCTCTACTCTGTTCCTCTTCTAGATTGTTCATTCAAAGCAAATGGCCTTACAAATAGAATGTAAAACCACAATGATGGTAACGATTGCTTTTTGCTTGTTTGTTTCTCTTTTTCTTCTCTGTGATAATCATTTCAGTCGGGAAATCTGTGAGGTTCCTGCTGTTCTTTGCATTGTTAGTTGCATAACAGGTTTATTGTTCTTCTGCATTGTCATGCGACTCTCCTGCGTCTGCATTCATAAGCCCTGCACATAGTTTTAGGCATACAGAAATTATTTGGTGTGCAAATGCTGTGACAACACCATCTTTTTGCCAAGAAGACAACAATATTTGGTCTTGCTCAGCATTAAGAGACCCATCGTTGGGATTCCAAACTTGGGCTTGCTTCATATACCACATACACATTTTACTCAAGTCAGTACTGAAGTCAGTCTAACTGGTTTATGTATATTTATTGTATAAATGTTTAACTCACCGAGACCGAAACCTGGAGAGAGACCTCGTCCTATTGTTATTCGTCTGCACTATCATTCGGACTGTGTGGACATATTGGGTCGAGCTAGGTCCCAGCAGCGGATCATGTTTGGAGATACACGCTTCTCTGTTTTCCCGGACCACACGCCGAGGACGGCCCGGGCCCGCGCCTCCTTCAATGAGGTCCGCCGTCAGCTTCGAATGATCCCGGGGATCCGATTCGGACTGTTATACCCAGCTCGACTCCGGGTTACACATAATGGTAAGGAGACTGTATTTAATTCACCAGAAGAGGCCGGGGCTTTCATCAGGTCTCTCAAGACACGTGAGAACATTGCAGAAGCACATAACTCTGAATAACCTGTTACCTTTACCGACTGTTATTACTCTCTTTGCTTTACTGAGGTTATGTTTTCTTTTTGTCATTAACATTTTCCAGTTCGTTATTTTATGCACTCAACCAGATGTGCCATAGTGTTTAATGTCACTAAGTTTGCGGGAGCTCAAGCTCAAACTGTAGCTTTTCTGTTTCTATGTTGCTAAAAACCGTAAGCATCCATTCTAGGGATCTGACTCCTTGTGGAGTCTGCACTGGGTTCTCCATCGTTTGGGGATGGGGTCGTTGTAAGTGCAGCGGGGAGGGGGGTGGTGGGCGGGTGGTTGTTCACTTCGTTAGGATTGTTGTTTTTCCCACCGTAATTTTTATTTGTTCATTTTTTATTTTTTATTTTATTTTATTTTTATTTTTTTTCATTCTTTCTTTCTGGTGGTGTGGGGCGGTGCTCCCTATTCAGTTTTCTTGTTTCTTCTTGTATAATAGACCCAAAACATGTCTACTAATGACAATACTGTGAACGGCCCACAAATAGGCTCTTCTGTGAGACTCTTGAGCTGGAATATTAAAGGTATGGGCAGCCCAGTTAAGAGATCAAGGATTTTTGCACACTTGAAACGTCTTAAACCTGACCTAGTGTTTTTACAGGAAACCCATATGCGCACTAAAGATCAGGTCAGGCTAAAATGTCCTTGGGTTTCTGAGGTATTTCATTCACATTTCAATTCTAAAGCCAGGGGGGTTGCCATCTTAGTTGGTAAATCAATTCAATTTTCAGTTTCTAAAATTATATCAGATAAAAATGGCAGATACTTAATTGTCGCTGGTACTTTATTTCATGTCCCAATTCTCCTAGTGAATATTTATGCCCCTAACTTCGATGATCCAAATTTTATGAATAAGCTATTTGAATGTCTTCCTTCTTTAGATAATAACCTCCTTATAGTAGGCGGAGATATGAATTGTGTCATCGATCCCAGGTTGGATCGCTCTGACCCGCGCAGTTTGGTCCCCTCATTAATGTCTAGATCACTCTCTGACTTCATGTCAAAAAAATGGTTGCACTGATCCCTGGAGATTTTACAATCCCCAAGACAAGAAATTTTCCTTCTTTTCCCACTTGCATCAATCTTTCTCTCGTATAGACTACTTTTTTTCTCGACACCAAGCTAATTCCAAATGTTCTATCTGTTAATTATCACCCTATTGTCATTTCTGATCATGCCCCTCTTACATTAGATCTTAAGTTTGCTTGTCAACATCGCTATATCACACCTTGGAGATTTAATCCTCTACTTCTTTCAGATGAAAAGTTTAACACATTTATCGCAGCCCAAATTGATGATTTTGTTGCAATAAATCAGAATGACAGCGATCCAATT
Organism: Menidia beryllina; assembly: GCA_013363375.1. Classification (NCBI taxonomy): domain Eukaryota; kingdom Metazoa; phylum Chordata; class Actinopteri; order Atheriniformes; family Atherinopsidae; genus Menidia; species Menidia beryllina. Next base: position 9,857,602 of record JABUIW010000162.1, on the reverse strand, counting down.
TCATATTCTTTACTTTGGGAATCATTAAAAGCATTCTTACGAGGACAAATTATCTCATACTCTGCCCATTTGAATAAGACGCGCAAGGCAAAACTATTAGAACTTAGCGCTAATATTACTATTCTGGATCAGCAAATTGCTGTTTCTCCTTCACCAACTTTACTTACACAGCGGGTAGATTTACAGACTGAATTTGATCTTATCACCACCAACGATGCAGAGCGACTTCTTTTACGATCTCGCTCCATTTATTATGAACATGGCAATAAGTCTAGCCGACTTCTCGCCCATCAGCTTCGTCGTCGGGCAGCTTCGCATATGATTCCCCAGATAATGGACTCGTCAGGTACTTTGCATCACGATCCCACTACTATTAATTCGGTTTTTAAGTCATTTTACTCCTTGTTATTTAAATCTGAATCCCCAACTGATTCCACTGAAATGATTCAGTTTCTTGACACTCTCGAGTTCCCTGTGATAAACCCAAATGTTGCTAAGGAACTTGATTCGCCTTTAACCATAGAGGAGATTGTGGCTGCCATGAAAAGCATGCAAAGCAACAAAGCTCCCGGTCCAGATGGATTTCCTGTTGAATTTTTTAAAAAATTCCAGGACAAGCTATCCCCAATATTACATGCAGTATATAAGGAGTCATTTCATCAGGGCAGTCTCCCCCGATACTTTAACTCAAGCCTTGATTAGTCTCCTCCTGAAGAAAGATAAGGATCCAAATCTTTGTAGCTCATACAGACCTCTCTCCTTAATAAATGTTGATGCTAAGATTCTTGCTAAAGTTTTGGCACGTCGCCTAGAAAGCGTAGTACCTACTATTGTCTCACATGAGCAAACTGGATTTGTTAAGGGGAGGCAATTATTTTTCAATATCCGTACACTCTTGAATATTATTTACTCTAAGACCACCACTGACATTCCTGAGGTCGTGATCTCTGTTGACGCTGAGAAAGCGTTTGACAGAGTTGAATGGGATTACTTATTTGCAGTTTTAAGAAAGTTTGGACTGGGTGATGCATTCATTTCTTGGATACATCTCTTTTATATTTCTCCTCATGCTAGTGTCTCCTCCAATGGCATTCAATCCAGTTTTTTTCAACTTTTCCGCGGCACTAGACAGGGATGCCCGTTATCTCCCCTACTGTTTGCACTGGCTATCGAGCCTTTGTCAATCTTCCTTAGGTTCTCCAATACTTTTACTGGAATTTCCCGATTAGGCACAGAATTCAAACTATCGCTTTATGCTGACGATTTATTGCTTTATGTCTCAAATCCCACTCTTTCCATACCGTCAATCCTGTCTGCTTTTCAGAGATTTGGATCTTTTTCTGGTTACAGAGTAAATATCGCTAAAAGTGAATGCTATCCTATCAATGCTCTTGCTTTAAAGCTTTCACACTCGGACATTCCGTTTAAGTTGAGCTCTTCTGGCTTCAAGTATCTGGGCATCAATTAGTCCGTGGGCCAGAATCTGTACGATGTCTTTCCGTTTGAACTTTTTAGGGGCAACTTTCTTCCAGTTTAGTTAGATACCTTGGACTTCAGTGATCTCAAAAAGCCAATGTTCCCGCGTTTTCACTTGCACATTAATTAATTACGGCCAATTAAAATTTCGGTAGTTCCACATCTGGCCTATAGGTGGCATATTTTCGGTTTTAACCAAGTGATCTTTACCAAAAATACTTTAAAATCATTAAGGTTGATCATTAGAAAAGTTTTTTTTTATGCAAATACTGATGGAATCAACATGGAAATGCAATTTAGACCTTTAGTTTCTATTTTCGCTGCCAGATGGCCCCTGAACCTGAATACTACATATTTTCCACTTTATACAGCCATAGCAAGACAAAAAACAATCATTTAATATGCAAAACCCTTGTTTTTGGTCCAAATAATTTCTTACTAATTTAATTATTGAAAAACTGACACTTCACTTTCCATCATATTGCATTTATTAACTTAATGAGAGAAAAACAACTACTATCACAAGTAAACCTTGGTATAAAAAATTGAATAATATATCATTTTCACTGTCAATAAAAACTAAGGATCCATATTTATGTCCAATATAAAAATCTGAACCTCTCATATTTACAGTTATATTATTTCTATCTTAACCTTTCCTCGCGACATCATACTATTTAAATCCAAATCCAAACATATCATATTTACATCATATTATTTAAATCCAGACCTCTCATATTTATATCTTTTATATTTTCATCAAAAACTTACAACATATATGAAAAAACATCATAACTCATCATCTGAGTCATCCAAGTCCTCATTATCATTTGAGTATATCCCTTCCACATCATTCTCATTTTCAATCATAGCAGGACAGTTTGCACAGTTGACACATTGGCAGAGGTCACTACATGGCAAATGACCCCTTTTGCATAGACAGATTTGTGTAGCACATGCATTTGTCTTGCACTTGCAAGACATGTTCATTGTGACATCAGATGTAGCTGGGGGATTTACCATCCAACAATAGGAGAGCACTCCATCTTCAAAGGACCAGACATGGCCTTCTGGGTTAGGGCCGTTAATAAACTGGTCCAAACACCTTCTATAAATTCCTAGCTGGTATGGAGCTGGCTTAGAATGTTGTCAAAGACAATCCTCATTTGGTGGAAAAGATTTATCTGATTTACAGAGAAGAGAACATTTTAAACCTGGCATCATTAACCCAGTTTTTCTGTCCATAAAAGTGACAGACAAATTCTTCAAGCTGAATGAACAATTTATCATCAACATCCCAGTTTTTCCCAAGAATTTGAAAGCAATTAACAGCTGGCTCTGATTCAAGCATCACCCTTAAGGCTTTAACTTTTCCTTTCCCTTTAAAAGGCACTTAACGTGTCACATCCAGTAAAAGCATGAAGACCAACAAAAGCTAGACCTTTCCTTGGACCATGAAGACTTGCTAGATGAGAAATATTAACAATACGAGTTTTGTTGCCAGTCCCTGTCTTAAAATAGATAGTACTCTCAAAACAATGCACACAACCCAAAGCCAAGACCATGACATCAGTGTCTGGGCTCAAGATAACAATATCTTTATATTCCAAATAAGCATGCTTTGCATGAAGTAGAAGTCTGGTATCAGCTTCAGTCACGATGACAGCAAAGAGTGCTTTGGGTTCTCTCGCGTACAACACGTTTACTTGCTCTTACAATTTTTGTTTTGTCCGTGTACTTCGAGTAGCACTTCCTACGGTTCCCCAGTTCAGCGGGTCCCGGCGACTCAACTGTGTACTCGCGCTGAGATTCAGCCATCTGATTGGCTGATAAGCAAAACTCGGATCTGGCGATTTTTTAGATTACGGCGAAAAATTATATTTTTAATCGACTATAACTTATTAATGTGCAAGTGAAAGGGTGGGAACATTGGCGTTTTAAGATCACTGTAGTCTCTAGCAACTTATCCAAGTGAAAGAAAGTTGCCCCCTAAAAGTTCAAATGGAATTGCTTAAGGAGACGTCGTACAGATTCTGGCCCACGGACTAAATGTAACAAGATCATTAACCTCTCTTTTCACTGCTAATTTTCTGCCTTTAATTTCTAAAATCAAATTGGACCTCCAAAGATGGAATAGTTTACCACTCTCACTTATAGGTAGAATCAATGCAATTAAAATGAATGTTTTACCAAAATTCCTTTTTTTGTTCAATTGTCTCCCACTCTTTCTCCCAAAGCATTTTTTTTAAGATGCTTGATCAAGTTATTACTGGCTTTCTATGGCGTGGAAAACAACCTAGAATCCGCAAATCCACACTTCATAGATGCAAATTTGATGGCGGATTGTCACTTCCAAATTTCCAGCTGTATTATTGGGCAGCTCACATCCATAAAATTTCATTTTGGTTTCGATCTGTGGACCTGCCATGGTGCAACTTGGAGGCCCAATCGTGCTCCCCATCCTCACTAATTGCTCTTCTTACTTCCCCTATTACATCCAATCCCTCTGGTTTTACAAATAATCCAGTAGTTCGATCTGTTTTAAAAATTTGGTGCCAGTTTAAAAAGCACTTCAAATTTCACTCTGCATCTTCACTTGCCCCTTTAATGAAGAATCACTTGTTTCAACCAGCACTCACTGATTCAACCTTTTCATTCTGGAATAATAAAGGGCTGACATGTTTTAACAATTTTTACAAGGAAGGTATCTTTCGCAGCTTCACAGACCTCTCATCAGAATTTCAACTCCCTTCATCTCATCTATTCCGGTACTTTCAAGTTAGACACTGCGCCAAAGCTTTATTTCCCAATTTTCCTTCCAGGCCACTGAACTTGCACTGGGAGATGTTTTTGAACTGGGATCCTCTTCAGAGGTCATATATATCTAAAGTTTACAATGAAATTCTGTCTTTTGATTCTTCGTCCATTACCAAGGTCAAGGCGGCCTGGGAGCTCGAACTGGGTCTAAATTTGGGAGAGGACTGGTGGAATATTGCTCTTAAGAAAATTCACACAAGTTCAATCTGTGCTCGACTTTCTCTCATACAGTTTAAAGTTCTCTTTAGGGTTCATCTCTCCAAAACTCGTCTGTCTCAATTCTTTTCCTCGGTTTCTGACAATTGTGTCAAATGTCATGCTCCTTCCTGTAATTTATCTCATATGTTTTATTCCTGTCCATCACAGTTTTTGGCTAATCTACTTTGATACAATGTCTAAAATACTCTCAGTAGTCATCAAACCCTCTCCCCATGTTGCTATATTTGGGCTTCCAGGTGACTACAAACAGTTCACTTCTAACCAGTTGGATATTTTAGCATTTACTTCCTTACTGGCAAGGCGGCGTCTTCTTTTTCATTGGAAGTTAACAGTTCCACCTTCTAGCGGCCAGTGGCTTAAAGACACCATGTCTTTTCTAAAATTGGAAAAGATAAGATATTCATTGAAAGGCAACTCTGCTAAATTCTATAATTTATGGCGCCCTTTCATGACATTCTTTCATTCTCTTCAGTCCCCTCTCCCAGATTAGGTGATGCACCTTGCCCCACACCCACCCTTAATTTTAATTTTCTTTATTTACTTCTTTTTATTTATTTATTTATTTATTTTACTTTATTTTATTTCTTTTCCCCCTTCTTTTTTATTTCTTTATTAAGTTTGTATACATTGTATCCTGTTCAGTTTTGTAAGGAAAAAAAAAACCCATAGGAGCTAAATTGTATGCCTTTTACCATTTTACTATTTTACTATCCATATATATGTTTGTTCGATATGGAATAGAATCAGAATCAGAATCAGGTTTATTGCCAAGTAGGTTTTCAGACTTACAAGGAATTTGCCTTGGTGTTTAGTGCACAACACAACACTTCTATGAGAAGCAAGAATAAAATAAAATGTAGAAATAAAAATATAAGACAGAGAATGATAAAACTGAAAAATACAGTCTTTAAAAATATAAATCTGAATGTACAAATGAACAATCTTTAAAAATATAGATCCGACTGTGCAAATTAACAATTGAGATGTGCAATGTTGATCTGCAGCAACAGACCAGAAAATGCTGAAGCATTGGGTACATTAGTGAGGTAGAGGGGGGTGGGAGAAGAATAGGTGGGGGGCGCTGGCCTTGTTGATGAGGCCAGTTGCTGTTGGATAAAAACTGTCTTTATGGCGTGAGGTTTTGGTCCTGATGGTCCTCAACCTTCTGCCAGACGGGAGGGTTTCAAAGAGTTTGTGACCAGGGTGAGAAGGATCAGACATGATCCTTCCTGCACGCCTTAATGTCCTGGAGGCGTACAGGTCCTGGAGGGATGGCAGATCGCAGCCAATCACCTTCTCGGCTGAGCGAATGATACGCTGCAGTCTGTGCTTGTCCTTAGCAGTGGCAGCAGCGTACCAGATGGAGATGGAGGAGGTGAGGATGGACTCAATGATGGCTGTGTAGAAGTGCACCATCATTGCCTTGGGCAGGTTGAACTTCTTCAGCTGCCGCAGGAAGTACATCCTCTGCTGTGCCTGTACCTTGTAATTTATAGTTTAAAATATGTTTGTAATGTCGCTCTTTCTCCTAATAAAAATATTAACACAAAAATAAATGTTTAACTCCATTTTTCTGTCTGTACATGGCTTCTCCTCCCCACTGTAACACATTATAACATTTTAACTTTCCAACTTGTGAGTCACTCCAATTCAAGTTCTTAAGTTTGCTGTTACTTCCATGACTCCATGTTACTTTCTTTTACATTTGTATGAATAGACATTCAAAAATGTAAAGAGATGCATCTTTAAAACTCTTTGGACGCACCCTGTTTTGTTTTATGAAACCTCTGACTTAGATTCTCCTTAAATGCTTAAAGGGATTTCAGTTTCTATTTCAGTTTCTTTGAAGAAAGGTTGTTTGAAGTACATGAAAGCATCTGAATACGGATCCTCAAAAGAGGCAAAATCTTCCCTTTTGAAACGGCTTAGACAGACCTTTGTCTAAAAGTGGCCCCTTATTCTGCTGCTTTAGTTGCTTTTTACCGGGGCTTTCCGAGTGGAGTCGGCATCCTCTCCCTGCATGTGGCTACCTCTCACCGTCCAAAACATCCGTCCATCCGTTTTTGCACCCGCTTATTTCTTATCAGGGTGCCGGGGGGGTCAGCAGCGTAGTAGTAGTGAATGGGCGAGAGGCGGGGTACAACCTGGATGGTCAGCCAGTCAATCGCAGGCCCTGTCGAAAACATCCACGTCAAATTCCCATGATGCACCGAGATGGCTCTGGTACCAACATGTGTCCATTCGTTATTCGTGTCCATGTGCAGCAATTAGTGCCACAGCATGTAAAAAAACAAACAAACAAAAAACATTATAAAACAATCGGGTGTTCCTCCTCCCCTGTCCTCAATTCAAAAGGGAAACACCTGTAGGTATGAAG
>JABUIW010000162.1:9803163-9830713 GCA_013363375.1 Menidia beryllina | reverse complement strand
TCTATCTATCTATCTATCTATCTATCTATCTATCTATCTATCTATCTTTCTATCTATCTATCTTTCTATCTGAGTGAAAAGCAGGACACCTTGTTTGTGGAAGCATCCATCTTTATTAAAGTGACATGAAAAAGCCTCCGCCTCCTCTCTCCACCTTTCCCCAGCTCTTGCCCTTCCTTCCTGCGGTCAGGTAGGGGTGCGGCAGGGGGTCTTGAAGGCAAATGAAGCCTTCCCAGTAAGTGGTCAGGCCCTTAGCTGGAGCTTTCTACCCTCGTCACAAATTGGATCTTAATGACCAATCCTACCTGTGGTAATGAATCACTGCCGAGGCATGAATGAGGGAGATCATGCAGCGTTTGCGCCAGCTCTGAATGAGCTGTGTGTCGAGAAGGAAATGAAACGCTTCAACAAAACGTGATTTACTTTAATATTTTTATTTATCGCGCAACATAAAACAATATTGTGGGGTTTTCACCACATACACTATGTATTCACATGATACACCATACAGCTACAAAGAGAGAGACTGAACAGAAACACTTTTTTTTCCTTTTTTTTTTTTTTTTTTACATACTGCATCCTTGACGTGAAAATAAAGAACCAAGAACAATCCTACAACTCAAAAAAGGAATGTAGCTGCCACTTTTGTAGGTTCATTTTCATCTTTTTTTCTATAGGCCAGGGTACAAGTCTCCATTCCCAATTTGGAGCGTGTTCAGTCACTAATTTTCAACAGTGGGCCATACAGAGTGAGATGCACGTGTTTCTATATTTGTGTGGATGAGAAAGACAAAATATACAAGATTTAAGAGAAAGTTAGGGGGGAGGAAATTAACTCCAGGGCTCGGGAGAAGGAGAAGGAGGCAGTACACAATTCTGGGATTGTTGAAATATCTTAGCATTCGGCTAACATGTACATGTACAACATACTCAAAAGAGAATCCTAATAGCCTTTCAGTACTTGCGCTGTACCAAATGTGAAACCCAGATAACAGTCTTCATATAATTTCACTCAGGTCCTCGTCCTAGTTTTGTAGACTTCAAGTACAATATGGAATGAATATTAATAGAGGATGCGATCGGCTGAGAGATGCAAATCTGTAGCGTTGTAGCAAAGGACTTTTGATAAAGTCAGCACCAGGGCAGCTTCTCATCGTTTGAAACTGCTTGAATCAAAAGTAAAGTTTCCTTGACATTCGAAGAGCTCAGAAAAATATTTGTGTGAATCGTTTACGCCTCCGATTTCTTTTCATTTTTTTTACTAGCACAGTGAATTTAAAGGTGTAGCATCGTAGCACCGGCTGTCTAACCCCCACCCCACCCACCCACCCAAACACACCACAAGCACCCACCTCAGCACATGCCCGGGAGGTGGCGCTCCTCCATGAGAGCCATCCCCCACACATGTGAGACATTTAGAGATTTACAAAGTCAACGTTATATATGGTGTGCACTGCTTCCCGGACACCTTTTCTCGGGCGACTGTGTATCGTTCGGCCATGCGTGAAGCTCAAAAACAATAAAACCAGGCCCTGTCGCTGCACCAGGCCAACGCCTGTTCGCCGTATGCATCGAATCCTTAAATATGGAGCTAAAATCTGGTGTTTCCAATGGTTACCGTCAAGATTTCTCTGCCACGTTCATTCTTAAATATCAATAAAGCTAGAGCTTATCATAATAGATACAATTAAACAGGCGGGGAGGCCGAGTCTTACCCGATAAACTAACACAAGTGGAAAAGACTGACGAGCAACGCTGTCTCCATGTCGCCGCGAAGAAAAAAACACTTTCATCGATCTGTGCTCAATATGAAGCCACAGCCAGCATATCAGAATCAGTCGGGAGGTTCAAAAGCCTGCAAACCAGCTGGTAAAGCATGACAAATGCTTCTTTGAGAAGTTTTAGTGTCTTGGTCAGAACTGCCGCTAATTTGTGCTGGTTTCCAGAGTCCAGATGGAGGTTTTTGCAAAGGTTAAACTGGACGTTTTGCTGGTGAGGAGTCAGGAGAAGACGACAAGCTGCAGCTTCCTGCTTTCCACCTTTGGGCTAAATAGCACTTGCAGGGGCTCTAGGTAAGCGCCTGGTGTCAATGGCCGACCGGCCACCAGCCTGCCTGGAACAGGTGCTAAAATTAAATTTAAAAAACGAGTGGAGTGGAGCCGAGCTGTGCGCTACCAGCAGGAAACCCTCATTTTTATGGTAAAGAGTCGCTTTTCAACACAGTTTCAAGACCTAAACAGTAAACCACTGCCTGGGATCTCTTTGTTTTAAACTAAACCTTAAAAAATGGCGTTCATTCGGGATGGTAATGTGAAGGTGGGGGGGCAGCTTTTGTTAAAACTCTGTAATGCATTTCGTGGTTTGTCTTTACAAAGCTGGGCTCGTGAGTTGATCTTAAGAAGGCGACGGGGCTCTGGGGCTCGCAGCCCGGTCGGGGGTACAGTACTTCTGAAAGCAAAACAGCAGAGTTACCGAGCAAACGTTTACACACAACACACCGCGAGCACGTGTTGGAAAGGGCTGTCCAAGACTTCAAAACACCCCCGTCATTCATGGTTTAGTTACTATCCTCACCAGTTAAATAATCTTACCTAAATAGTTTAATATTTACACTTTTTTTTATCTCTCTCTTGAGAAAATTAAAAAGAAACAAAAAAACCCTAAGCTTCAAGTTGTCAATAATCGGCTCTTTCTTTTTGTCATTAAAATCAAGATTAAAAGTGCTTTTATAAATCTTTTCTTCTCTATGTACAATTTGTATCAGCTATATAAAAAAAGATGAAAAAAGAAAACAATAACATCAAAGACAATCATCATCACCATGTAGTAATAAATAAGAGATTTTAAGGAAAAAAAAGGCAGGTTAACAGGTTAAAATGAGTGTGGAGATCTAGAGCACACAAAGGGACATGCATGACTCTCTGCCCTCAGTAGCAAGTTGGGATTGTGACCAGTGTCTCTACAGCGTGAGGTAGAGAGCTGGAGGCCCGTGGGTCCGTGGGAGAGGTAACAGGGCCTTTCACAGCCGGCCGGGCCTTTGACCCAGGCGGCCTCCATCCAGTTCTGGTAGTCGCTCGTTCTCAGTTTGGACACACTGCGCGCAGCTATTACGCCTTCCATGGACTCAAAGGGGCATCGAGCACGCTTTCGCTTTGGTTTCTGCCTGCCGTGCAGATACGAGCCATTTCCACGCACCCCGTCTCGCCCGACGGACGCGAAGCGGGAGATGAGTTGATTCTAAGGGTATGCATTTGGCGCCGACGCCCTGAAGCTTCAGTGATTCTCTGTGGCCTGCCTTTATCCCTCAGCGCTGCGTTGTCGGGGAAAAGCACCGCGGACGCGTCCACCTGCGCCCCCTCCGCCCCGGCGCGCGCGCCACGACGGGCGGAGAAAGCTCCAGGAACCGGAAGCGGTTCCCGAGCCCAGTGGTGACAAGGTGCCTGCGGAAGGACGCCCCCGGCTCTGCTCAAAAGATGACAGCACCATGCAGAGGAAGAGGGGCCCTTCGCAGTGAATCAAGTGTAACAGGACAGCACCAGAGTGTGTGTGGGAGCACCAAGAGCACCACAGTCCCAGCGATGTTTCCACGGCTTCAGCCCGGGACAGGCTTCCCAGACAAACCTCCAGACTTCACTCACATTTACAACTCAACGGGACGGAGGTCAACTCTTCCTGGAGTTGCCTTTCCGAGCCTCCGTTGTCAGCAAAAGAGGTAGGAGATCCACCTCTGCTGGCCAACGGTGGTTAACGCAGCACAGGAAAGGCTTCGCTCACTTCAAAATGGACCTCAATTGCTTGTGGGTTTGTTTCTACGCACCCCTTTGAAACGACAGCCAATGCTGCCCTCTAGAGCTCTCACTGGGAAGTGCTCCCTCCCCCCCACACACGTGAACGTAGTAGGAAGATGAAGAGCGCCACCTGCCCCATCTCTCCGTGGTGGAAGAAGATCTGGTTTGAATGGCATTTGCAAATAGTAGCTCATGTTAGCCTCTGTAAAGTACAAGAAACCAGATAATTCATTATAAAACGCTCAAAGCCGTGAACTCTGACGCTCTGGTACGCAACTGCAAATACTAAGTGAGCCAAATTTGAGTTAGAGCACCGTAGTTCAGCATCAAATGCCATGAAGGGTAGTGGAGTGAAAGTCGACCACAACCAGAAGCCGAGCACCAGTGGAGAGCAGGTGGGCGGGGCAGGTGGGCAGGAGGAACGCATCATCTGAGGACAGGACGAGCTGTGACCATTCATCAGTCATGTCTAACCCACATGAACCCCTCCTGATTGGTTATGGATCTAACTGTACTGAGCTCAGGGTCAGCCTTTCTGAAAAATCTGCAGTCAGCAGGAGTGACCATGTCCAACTCAACTTTTACGAACTCCCTTTAAAAGCAAAAAAACAAGGATGGCCATGATTTCATAATGTTTGTCGCCAATTGTCGGCTTGTGTTTGTGTTTTCTCTAATGCTGATCTGCTGTCTGATCGGGCAGATAATGGCTCCTCCTGGGAGAAGAGTTTTAAGATTTGCAACGAGAAAGAAATGAAGTTACCAAAGGGGGCGGGGCACGTTTTCCAAACATGGAAAAGCAACGGTCTGAGAAACTCAGACTGATTGATTAAAAAAAATATATATAAACCAAAACAATCACCTCATTAATAATAACATTAAAGAAAACAGCATAATAATACCTGTAATAACAACATTGACAGTAACAATAGCAATCATAATAATATTGATAATAATAGCAATAATTAGAATCATTAAAATTCTATAAACAAGAAAAAGCAATGGAGTTCCTCTCCAGGTAAGAGAGGCAGAGCACCACAGGCAGTGTGTCTGAAGCCCAAACCACTGCCTGACATGAGGTAAAAAACAATAAAAATGTCCCCTCCCCTCCAGGTGGACTGTGGAGGGGGCAGGATGGAGGGACGCCGGACTGCAAGACAGCTGAGAGACATTCATCCTGCTCTCTCCAGACCTCCACGGTAGCTTTCAGTCTGTGTCTGTGTGGCCTCAGACGAAGTGGCTGTAGGGCCCAGTGAGGCGGGTGAAGGCATAGGGGGACACAGTTACCGTAGAGGTGGTGTAGAACGTGGGGGCTAACCGTGTCATCGGCCCCTCCTTCTTGTCCTTAGATTGTCCAGGTCCTGGACTGGCACCGGCCGCGGTAGCACCCCACTTGCGCTTCTTCCCAAGTGCCTTAATGTCTTCCTGAGAGAGGCCAAGGAGAGCTGCTTCCTGCTGCCTCTGCCTGGTTCGCTCAGCCAGCAGCTTCATTTTGGCCTCCCACAGAGCCAGGCCGTGCATGGGCTGGTTGAGGTTCTTGTGCTGGTAGAAGACCAGGGAGATGCGGGTGGGGTGGGAACGGTCTGGCTTCTTAATTGGAGTGGTGGCGTGCAGCTCCCGACGGGCACATTCGATCAGGATGGAGCCGTGAGCTGGTGCAACCGCTACACCGCCGATGCTGGGATCCAGGAAGTTGTGTTCACTGTCAGACCAAACCTCGTCCTCGTCGTCCTCATGCTTGGTGCTCTCGACGTCACTCTCGGCTCGGCTTTGGTCGCAGTATGCTTGATTAGATTGCTGCAGTGCATCGGGAAAGAGGCGACCCTCGGGAGCTGGGGAGGGGGTGCTGCCTGCCACCGAACCCCCAAAAGACTTCCAGGCCTTTTCTTGGAGCCCAAGTGGAGTGGAACAGCGATTTTCCCCGGTCTTGGACCAGATCTTGTCTGGGTAGGCTCCTGCAGGATTGTTGTGCTTCAAACCAGGGCTGTATGCAGCGGGCCCCATGGGCCAAGGGTTTGGCTGGGGACTCGGAGCGGGGCTAGCCCAGTGCCTGGGGGTGCCTGGGCCTGGAGTGGGGGGGCCTGGGGTGCCGGGTTGGGGCGTAACTGAGCCTGAGCGTGAGTTAGAAGGCTGGGGCGTACCTGGTCGAGGGGAGGCATGGTGTGTGGAGCCTTGGTGTAAGTTAGGATGGAACACCCCACCTAGGTGATGGGACGGGGGTGGGGATGAAGGTATTTGGGGTGATGGGCTGGGAGAAAGCATTGGCGGATTTGAGCCAGAGAAGGGGGCCCACTGCTGGGGGTAAGGAGAGGACTGCCGCTGCTGGGAATGCTGGTGAAACTGCTGCTTGCTCACGCTCAAAACCTCCGGACTTTGTCTGTGGTTCACATGGCCATCCCAACCGGTGGGAATAATGCTTCCATTAAGCTTGCACCCAGGCCAGGCTGTGGGTTGGGGGGTGGACCTTGATGTGTTGGCTCCAGCCTGGATCGGCAATGTGCCTTCGTTGACTGGCACATCCATGGGCTCCTGTTTAATGAGGGGAGTGACTCTGTTGGAGGGCTCAGATGAGACAGAGGAAGGACGGGACTGGTTGTATTCTGCAGGCTGGGTGTAAGCACTGTGGCTGACTTGGTTGTTTTGCTCATGCTGGCTGGTGGAGGACTGGGCCAGTCTGGCTTGGAGGTCCTGGATGTCAGGCTTTTGGTCTGCCTGGACAGGCTTACTGTCTGTTTTCGCAAAAGATCCATTTCGACCCTCATAGGTCCTCAGCTTACGTGGGAAAAGTGCATTGGGCGGGTAGTTGTAGTAGCCATAGGGCATTGTGGGCAGACTGGGGTGGTAGCCATTGACCGTGTCGGCTGCAGAGGGCTGGCCTGCTGGGGACGGGGCTCCCCTTGCATAGTAGGTTCGGTGTTGATAGATGTTATTGAACGGGTCAGTTACTTGCAAAGGGTATCCATCTATTGATCCATTGAGAGGCTCGGTCTTGATGTTGGGCTTCATTTCTTGTTTTATAATTGCTGGTTTTAAAAAAGAAAGGTATGTTAGAGATATAACTTCACCTTTTCGCTGGGTTTCTCTTTAAATCTCCTTTTTGACACACCAAACACTGACTAACCTTTATTTCCTTGGGTTTGAGGGGATCCAGAGAAGCAGACCTCAGCCTTGACCACCGTTTTCTCTGGTGTCTCCCCTGCCTGCTGCAGGAGTTTATTCTTCTTCTTCTCCGAGGCAGCCTTCTTGGCCTCCAAACGGCGTTGTCGGCAGGATTTGGCCGGCTCGGGGAGCCTGCGTACCTCACGACGGAAAGCCTGAAGCACCTGAATGGCTCCTGTCTGCATCTTGAGGCGCTGGGCCTCAGCGCTGCCAAATTCATCTGTAGTAGATACAGTGTAAAGAGGCAGCACGTGGAGCTGCTCATCCTCAGGGATTTCCCCCACGAGGCGGTTATCCTCCTTCGTTAACGTGCACACCTGACAAAAGCAGGACGGGAAGAGCAAAACGTGAATTAGACCAAAACCTTTTCTTGAGCACAATTCGGTCTGCGTTCAAAACCTTACCACCGTGCAGCCATTGTGTAGATTGTGCTGATCTTTATGAGCGTGGGCACAGAAGTCCATGCACGCAGTGACTCCAGAGAATGGACGGCCTTCCTTCAAACCCAACCTGCAGTCTGAAGCTTTATCCTCTGACAGGCACTGAGGTAGAAGACAAAGATAGCATCAAACTAGCCATTTGACAAAATGCACATGATGCTGATTCTGTTGCTGATATGTGGATGCTGTCATTTAAGGTAAGTTCCTGGTGAAGAGAGGAAAAGTGGATTGTGTGGCAACAGTGTGTTGTTGGGTAGCAAACCTGGTTGCTGTAGGCCTGTGGTGCCAGTTGCTTGTACAAAGGAGCCACCTCAGTTGCCAGAGTTTGGAAGTTATCCCTGAGTTTGTCCTCCTGAGAATCAAAAACACAGATCAAATATGATGAAAAAACGAATGTGAACCAAGACATGAATTATTGCATTTAAAACAAACATGTCTAAAGAAAACCCTGTCCTTCCTGTGACATTTGAATTGTTTTCGGGGGCAAAACACACCGTTTTCCTGAACATATTTAGCCAATAAGCTGTCTTGTAAGATTATGACTGTTCATAAGTACTTCACCCAAGATTATAAAGAGACTAAAACCTAAACAAAACAAAAACAAGAGGCAACTGGCAACCAGACAATCCCCCTTTAATCCAATGAACTCCACCCCCAGTTTGCTGCAAAGATGTCTAAAATGACTAACACAACTGTCTGTATCTCCTGAACTGCTCTGTTTACATGGATGAGGTCTTGCCAGAAAGAAAGAGTGTCAGAAACACCCTAGTCAATACAAAGATTAGGAAGGTTATGGAACTCTAAAGCCAGTAAAATATCGAGGATTTTGGTCCATACCTCTTCAGGGTGATCTCCTTGAAGCCTGAACTTGCGCGGCAATTTGCTGCGGGCGTACTTGCAGCCATTGAAGTACATACTCCAGGAGCAGCCGAATGAGAAAGAAGCACCACATGTTTCGGGGTCTTTGCCCTGACAGGCACAGGTACGACTGCAGGGGACACAATGAGCAAATCAGAGTTATAGAGAGAATTGAAAATCAAAAGATGTAACAGAGACACGTTTTTTATTGTCATTTTTCATGTTTTTTGTTTTTTTAAATTCTTTAAAGATGCATGCCTTAAAACATGTTTAGGCAGATTTCAAAGAAAAAATCTATGATTTATCTGCTGAAATAACAGAAGTTTGCATTGTGCTTCTGAGGTTGTTAAATGTCATAATCAAACGATCATGTGGCATCCTCTGGTTAAAGAAACCACTCATTTTTATCATAGGATACTCCATGTCTTGGTCTTCTTGACATATTTGGAGTTAAGACACATATTACATTAACAGTAATAGTGTAATATGACCAACTGCCTGTTTTTTGCCACTTCCACAAACATTTTCATGATGCATGTCAGCTGCTTACTCATCATTGAGGCCGCAGCGCCGGCTGGTGGGGTTGCCAAACTTGGTGAGGGTATCGCTGACCTCGCGGTACAGCTTGTCGGCCAGGCCTCTGGGGACCCCTTCCCAGGCCATAATGAGAATGATGATGACTGCGTTGGCACAGTGGTGGCCAGCGCGGTGACGCACCAGGCAGAGCAGCTTCTCTTTCTCACTGCCCCGACGGATGACCTGGCGCGACAGAGAGAGCATCACTACCCGAGTTCATCTCGTCACTTTTTGCAGTTTCAACATTCGGCCAGCAGATGTCCAACACACTTAGATATTCTAAACATGCAGGCACACAAGGTGTAAAAGCTGTAAGAAATGACCCTGCTCTGGTCACATCTGCACTGTGTCCAGTTTAGTCCCGCTGTCACTCTTTAAATGAGATTATATTTCTGAATCATTCGCAGGATGTGTCAGGAATGACACAGAGGCTGGAGGAGGCCTCCTACTGACTCACCCACTGTGGATAACAAGCTCACCCATTTGTCTCCCCTTACACCCCTCATTGTAGACAAACAACATACACACACACACACACACACACACACATCCACCACATTAATCAGTTGCTGACTGGCTGTCACAGCTGTCAGGAGGGACAAACAAACACAAACAAGCTTCTCCCCCTTTTTCCACTTTTCCCCTGAAACAATAATCAGACACCAAGTGAGATGCTGACAGACTGCCAACAAGGTTTGGAGGTCTAAGAAACTGTCTGAAGCGCACAGATGATCATTTTGCCATTTTCATGAGCAGCTACACTAGCTATCTGTGTTGTTTTAACACCCCCCACCTGGTGGAAGTAAAGAGGATGCACCTACCCACTTGGCAATTGGACAACCATGAGAGCTCTTCCCCTCTTTGCCAGTGTACACAACCTTCTCAATCCGGACGGCCTCTCCCTTCTCTCCATACCTATGAAGAGTAAGAAAAACAACATGGTTATTAAGATGTACGTCCACTTGGAAAAATGGTGGGCGATGACTGTCACTCTGGACCAGAGCAGCCAGTGATGTCGCCCTCAACTCCAGCTTTCTGTATGTTGTCGCCCAAAGACAGGCGGCGCTCAGCCACGGTAGCTGGAGTGGAGTGTGTGTTCACAAAGCTCTGCTGAGATTCACACGGGCCTGGCAGAGTAAACCAGAACCCGCTGGCCTCTGTGTGAAACCGAGCACGTGGCCACGCCTTTAAGGGGCTTCTCCGCTGCAGTTTGTGACTACGCAGATTTCTGCATCCCTCCGCCTGCAGATGTGCCAGTAAGGATGCAGGAGGAAAGAGAGGAGCGGGAGGTCAAAGGTGGCACTGGGGAAAAGGCAGGTCATCGGAACTTGTCACATGTCCGGTCACACTTCAACTCAGGTCTACCCCCGGCTTGATACCTGCCATTGTGTAAACTTCAGCTCTGAGCAGATTTGGCGTGACAGCGAGCACAAGAGGTTCCCGCTGAATAGGAGTCTCCCAGAGGTGGCTGAGAGAGGTGGGGGGGATTAAACTCAGCCACCACAGGGGTGGCCTGCTGGGGTCAGAGGTGGGTCAAAGGTCAGCTAGGAACTATAGGGTCTTAACATCTTACATCATCTCTTGAAGAACAAAAAGTTGTCTCTGGCCTATCACCAGTCCCTCATTGTGAGAGCTGATGACTCATTGGACCGTTTAAAATGCTGCCAACAATCCATCTGAACAGTTGATCGGTGACTCTTAAGTTTCAGTGGGTGCGCCTGACTTTATCAAAATTAGGCAACAACATCTTATGGGATGAGTGATCACAGGGTGTGTGACATGCAGTGATGATTAATGCCAAATGAGATCCTGTGCCTCTTTTAAGGAAAATGAATACAAAATATGTCCTATTTAAGTTTGATTTCTTTTGAGGTTTGAATCATGATGAATTCAGCTTTTTTCTGAGTAGATAACTGGCAGTTTGAGAGCTTCTATTTCTAATATCCTCTGTTTTCATTCTCTATGCTTTTCTGTGATTTCATGTCTAATAATGACTGTAATTTGCCCCCTTCTTCCTCACATTTTCAGCTGTCATCAGCTGCTACTCCCATGCTGCTAGCCCTGTCTGTGATATTCTGATGATGCTGATACTCCTGTTCCTCTGACTAGTTTCTGGGTCACAGATTCCCTCGGGATAACTTGTGAGGAGGAGGAGGGAGGGGTTGAAAAAGAAAAAGGAGGGAGAGGAGGCAGAAGAAAGGAAAGGGCAGCTGGAAGAAAAGAGAAGAGAAGAGTTGCTGTACCTCGTTTCCATCAGGTTTCTTATGGAGGCCACAGTAGGTCCAGATCCAAGGTGATTGTAGTAGGGCCCTTCATCTTTCTCAAGTATGTGCTCTGGGAATTAAAAAAGTAGAGTGAAAAAC
This sequence comes from Menidia beryllina, assembly GCA_013363375.1. Taxonomy (NCBI): domain Eukaryota; kingdom Metazoa; phylum Chordata; class Actinopteri; order Atheriniformes; family Atherinopsidae; genus Menidia; species Menidia beryllina. Next base: position 9,819,532 of record JABUIW010000162.1, on the reverse strand, counting down.
TCAGACAACCTTCAAAAATGTAAAAATGAATGCAAAAACACATTTTAAAACAAGTTTTAAATGAAAAATGCATTTGTTTCCATGCTAATGTTTTCCTGAGCTGCCCTCTGTTAATGAACCTCAAATAGAAGCAGAAGGCAGCTCTACTGTTCATGGAAATCATGTTCCACTTGATATTCAACCAAAATATGCCCAAACATTACATATTATTTCAGACAATGCCAGGTGGCATATCTGAACTATGAGTCGGGACTTTGGGTCAGAGTTGACGTGTTTTGGTTAATCACAATTAATGTGCCTTGTGTCAATATTTACCAGATCTCAGACAAAGCTATGTTTGCTGCTAAGCATTGTTTGTCTCTTTGAACCTTAGCCTGTTAAAAGCTAGTGGAACAAGTCTGCTGACCTCAGCAGTGAGAAAATTTGAACTCGCTTTGTGTAGACCTTTGTAAAAAGGCCAAAATGTTAAGCAGATGTGCTTTGATGTCTTTCTGGGCAAACTTATGGTTGTGGTCTTTGTAGATGAGGCCAATTCACAACTGAAAAGCAAATGACTGTGCAGCTGAATGCAATATCCAGTTCACACAAAGGAATGTGCACACAAAACTGTAGGTTTAACTTCAGGGTTAGGGTTGTTGGGATGATACTTTGAGCTACAGATGAATGGAAGACAATGTAGAGCAGCCTGTCCCCATGCTATACACATTTGCTAATTGAACGCTAACCAAGCAGCTAGCAAAGTGTTTACCAACGGGAAAACTACCACTTTGCTGTCGCCTCTTTATCATCTGCGAATCAAATCACACTTCTGAACAGTCAGGAAATTCTTTAAATGCATGTTTTCAACCAGATGATTATCTCAAGTGTGGGAATTGACTCTATGATGTGATGTGTGTGTGTTGCCTTCAGCCTCTGGTCTGAAGGCAACATGAGGTCACATTCCCCTGGTGGTGCAGGGAGGCACCCGGGCGTGGCTCGTGGCAGGAAGTGGAGGAGTCTAACTAGAGTTTTGTGTGTAAATTGTGTATACGCGTTTGGGTGTGCTAATGGCTGCTTTAAAGTGGATGTGTGTGGAGGGCAGTTTAATTCCAGAGCAGTGCTGTCAGTTGGAGAGTTAACAATGTCACATATGAATAAGCTTTACTGTCTGGGCCTGTATTCACTGCTCTTTATGCTTGGTGACTGCACACAGTTAAATGTATGTGGCTGCAGCTGCTCTCCCCCCTTTGTGTCCTCTCCAATAGCAACAGAGAGGCTCTATTTGCCAGCCATTAAATCTGCAGCTACAGTTAAAAAACACTGAGACTTTCATTATTCAGTAAGCGCTCCAGGTTAATTTACTTTTGCCCAAACTAGCTAGCAGCAACGTTCTCCTTTACTGAGTCACGAATTTGTGGCATGGTGGACGGGGACAGACACAATATTACTTAGACTAACTTAATGCCTTTGCAAAAGCAACAAAAGATGTGTTTGGATGTTTAATTTCTCCTGTAAGCACCAACCACGAGCAGGGTGCATCTACAGTCATGGGACTGAATTGCTCTCTGTCAAACAAAGGCAGTGATCTGCTTGCCTGCTTAAGCCAAATCAACACAAAAGGCTCCTTCTGCTGCCACTGCTATTGTTCCTGCCTCACACTGACTCTCTCTGGATGGTCCCAGACGCTCACCCTGGCAACTCTGGCATTTTTCTAGACACTTCACAAACATCAAGACAAGAGCTGGTGCTGGAGGGGCGTGTCTAAGAATGCTCGTATGGATTATATATGCACCATTAGCCCGAGCCACGGTTACAGCTTGACTTGGCCAATCAGGACCACTGTCTTAGCCCTAAAGTGCACAAAAAGGAGGAAGGCATTTCTGGTTAAAGCTTGCTAAAGTTGTGTACACTCACCAACACAGGTGCAGGTGGGAAAATCGGACTGCGGATCCTTGGAAGGAGTGTCCAGCAAGTTCTTTGTGGGGGTGTCCAGGTAGCGCAGAGGTGAATCTAGGAAACCTCGAAGAGACGGAGAAGAGGGCAGCCCGTCCTTGGTGGGGGTGTCTTCCTCTGAATAACACGTGGTCGACAGCACTGCTATGTCACCTGACGCTTCAAACTTCATTCGTTTTGGCAGCGGAGAGCTGAAGGCATCTTCCAACAGTCCGGGCGGCTGCTTGGCCAACAGCGTCTCCTGGTTCAGCGAGTGATCGACAGGCCCCTCGCGCTGACCGTCTGGCGGGATCTCTGTGGAAGCCTGGCTCATTGTTGCTTCACTTTGGGTCCCTGTCACATGGTTGTTGACTTCCATCTCCTGGTCGTCTGAATGAGGTGTGGAGTTGGGCTGAGTGGTGGGAACTGACTGAGAGGTGTGTGATAATGTGGGACTGAGGTCCTGAGGGCTTGTTAGGGATTGATTCCCTGGCTTAGGGGCTGTAGCTGTCTCTTCTTCGGGCTGAGTGGCAGGGGCATCTGGAGGCGAGTCTCCAAATTCAGCCTCGAACTGGCGGATCAGATCTTCGTACTTGGGATCTATGTTTGTGAGTTTCTGGATTTGTGAGGTGCTGGATGGAGATGTGGAGGTAACAGGTGTGGCAGTGCTGGTATTACTGGAAGCCAGATTGCTCGCTCCTTCTGAATTCAGGTGGGCTCCAGGAACCACAGGAGGAGGCAGAGGGCCCAATTGAGCTGGAGGGTTTTCTGGTGAAACAGAAACGTTGGAAGAGGGAGTGGATGAGGTTTTGGAAATGGATACCTGAGACTGGGCCAGGGCAGAGAGGCCTGCAGCAGCAGCCTGTGTGGTGTTACTGAGAAGGGGATGAGAGGGCAGGGGGGACACCTGCAGGCTGGTCGGAGCAGGGGCTCTGTCCATCACATAGACAGGTGGTTTCTGTATGCTGATCTGACTTTGAGGCAGGAAGGTTGGCATGGAAGCTTTCTGCTTGGTCTTCTTGATGACTATCTGTTTGGGTTTAGGGACGGGAGGGCCAATAAACATCCCACTCATAGCTCTCATCACTGGAGATCCTTGGTTGTTTTTTTTCTTCTTGGGTTCCTTGGGTTCCTGTTTGATCGGCAGATATGGCAAACTTGTTTCCATCTGCGGCCACCATTTTTTCAAGTTTTGACAAACCATAGCTGCACGCGGACCTGGAGCTCCAAAGCTGGAGGGCTGGGTGGAGAAGAGGTTCCTTTTGTGGTGAAGGTGCTGTTGAAGAGCTGCCTGAGTGGAGTGGCTGATGGCTGCTTGACCAGGAGACATGGGAATACCGGGGAAGTGCTGACCCACTTGTTGTCCATTAGACAGTCCATAATGGCCGGGCGAGGTGGTCTGGTTGTAATTCTCACCAGAGTCTGGCTCTTGCTTTATCCGTGCCACTGCCGGACTGCTTTGGCCCTGGAGACTCCCGTTCTGGTTCATGCCGCGCTGCTGCACAACTGGAAGATTGAAAGGGCCGTTGCTGAACTTGCTACTGGTGTTACCGAGCAGTTGTTTAAGCTCTGACATCGGGTCTGAGCTTTTGTGAGGTGCAGTGGCAAAGTGAGACTGTGGCTCAGACTTTATATACATCCATGGACCCTTCTGTTCAGAGGCCCTGTGCTGCTGCCACTGATGGGGAGTCGGACTGAAGCCTGGAGGTTTTCCCTGACCTGGGAAAGGAGAGGTAGCGGAAGGGAGAGGGGTGGCATGGGGCGGCTGGCCCTGGGACTGGGGTCGGTGTTGGTCACATGACTGCTGGCTGACTTGTAGTCCTGGAGGGACGGACTGAGAGCGTGATGACGGGTCGCTGCCTTGAGAGGATGTGATCACACCAGGTGTAATATTCATAACGTTTTTGTGACTATGGAGGTTATTTTTCAGTGGGGTGTGACTTGCAAATCTGGAAACATGAGGGCTGTTGCTGGATAACTGTGTCAGCGCTTCAATGGCAATGGCTGTTTGAAGACTGACGTTCTTTTCCTTGGCTATGGAGAGCACCTGGGGGGAGCAAGGAATAGGAGGTTTGGAGCAGGGCACTTGGTCTGGGCCATGGCCCTGAGTCACCTCTTGCTGCTGTGAGCATGAAGTGGACATATGGTGGCCACCATTCACCTGTTGGTAGGAATGAGGGTGCTGCTGCAGATGGGGTTGCGGCATGTGTGTGGCACCATCAGCCACTTCACGGGAGCCTTTCTTCTCTCTGGTTGCTAATTTAATCTTCTTCTCCAACCATTCAAGGTAGTCTGGACAGTCAGGTCCATCACAGTCGCAGTTAGGAGGTTTGCGACCATGTTTGGCTTGACTCAGTGCTTTCTGTAGGGTGTCGAGGTCCTCTAGAGGTTGACAGCTTCCCTCAGAAGAGCCAGCAGAAATTTTGGAATGGGCACCTCCGGCACCTGTCTCCTGGGTGAACTTCTCATACAGCTTGGCTGTATCAGGCTGCACAGGGAGGCAAGAGGGGGAAGAGGAAGGTGGCAAGGAGCCAGCAATAGCAGAAAAAGCCACCAGGTTGTGGGCATCCTCCATGTCTGCATGGTGGATGGGTTCGGAGAGGGTGGCGCCTCCGTTACTGCTCCAGCATGGCTGCTGTTGGGTGTCATTGACCTTCCCATGTCCTGGCACCCAGCGTTGCCTCGGAGGCGCGCTTCCTGCCCTCTGTTCTGCTTCCATCGATGCCTCATCATCTTTAGGATAGGGGTTCACCCCATTGGCCAATTCAAGGCTCAGCGCGCCTTCCTGGAGGCGGTCATGTGACCCAATTTCCATCTGGCCTCCACTTCTGGGGCCATCCACTGAAGTGACTTTGTGAACAGTCTGAAAGACAAACATGGAGCAGGGTTAGAAACCTGTAAAGCACTGCAAATAATAGAAGACAGACAGAAAGCTGCATCAAACACCAACACAACTCCCTGAATAACTTAGACACACAGATCTGACGTCGTCCAGGTGTGTTTTATTCTCTATTTTCAGTTTTTACTTGAATTGATGGGGTGAGAACAAAACAATTCAAAGCTCCATTCCCTCTCCTCTCCAGAGTTTCTGTACCACCTTTAATACATACAGTCACTAGCACTGCTTGCTCCGGGGTCTAATCAATACAAACTCAATCATGTATTCCAGTATTCAGTAGAGAGATTTCACAACAGAGAGGTCACATGATTTATCACACACTTTTGCTGTATGTCTTGCAAAAGGAAACTGTGCTCCAGCACAGTTGATCTATGCAAAGCAGGCACATCTGCCATAATGCCCCCCCCCTTCAATTCACATATCTGACAAATGCTTTAACTATCCATTAATTGTCTACACTTCTTATTTGTAATAGGGCCACATGGGGGCTGGAGCCTATCCCAACTGACATTGTGGGAGAGTTGGGTCACAACCTGTACAGGTCATCAGTCAAAGCAACCACACACTCATTCCTATGTATGCATGTTGTTGGACTGTTAGAGGAAGATGGAGAAAACCCACACATACATGCAAACGCCACACAAAATGCCCCCCAGATTCACATCACTAACCCTCCCGCTGTTCACTACCATGCAGCCTAAATGCTTAAAACCAGGGAAACCTTAAAAACCTGACTGGGGATAAAACATTTCTTTGAGCATAATTTCAATCATTTGAAATAAAAACACCAAATTCTGACTTCCCCTGCACCTGTAGTGCTTTCCTCCAATCACAGGCTGGCTTGAGTGGACTGCTGTGGTCTTTACTGCTGCTTATAGAAAGCCTCATCATCATGGTCACGTGCATTTTCCCCAAACCAACACCAAACAGCTGAAAAAGATTTTTATTTCTGAAAGGCCACTTCTGATATTCACACAGACAAAGAGCACAAAGAGTCCAGGGCTCCAAAATATTAGGATACGTTGCTGGAAAGTCTTGTTTAACCATAACTTGGTGCTCAAACGTCCCACTTAGAGACATGGTGTTGATCTGGGAATGAGGAAGAAGTAAATACTGACAGGAAAATGGATTATCAATGTTACACTGGGCCAGTGTGACATTTAAGAAAAGCTAGTGGCGAACAGTCCCAAACAGACCCATAAAAAAGATCCCAATGTTCTGGTTTTTGTCACGTTCACGAGGGTTGAACTTGACCAAACTTGTTGATGGTTTAAGAAGGGAAAAAGCATACCTTAACATCACATGTCAGCCACTGCGACGCTCAGGTTGTTTGAGGAAAGCTTATCGCGTTTATCTGCGTCCCAGGCAAAACTAGTAATCTTGAGAAATACTGTGTCCTCTTTGCTCTTTTTTTCCTGCTCTCGTGCACAACGTAGTGAAAACCTGTTCAGCTGGTTTGGACATATTTTTCAGAGGTGGCGATAATCGTGAGCTGATCAGCAAAGCCACTTATCTCACTTCCCCTCACAGTCAAAACTGGAGGACATACACAAAGTCACATGATCCTTTTCTGAAATGGCATTTTCAGAAGTGCTTGATGACATTGTAAGAAAGGTGTGCAGGGCCAGTGCCTTTTTAGCTGAATTAGCCTAATAGGTGGTGCTCCAATCCACCTTTAATTTAAGATGTTTCTTACAGTGTTCGTCCCTGGTTTGCTCCTCGTAGATTATAATTACACAAGTCTAGAGGGAGAACAAACAGAGATAATCCAAGGGCAGCTTTGGAAATCATTGACAGAGTTCATGTTGTGGTTAAACTGTGAATTTCAACATGCTCAATGGCCCTTGTGAAAGGAAAACAATGGAAGAGCCGCTATGAAAATGTATTTGTTGCTTGGGCCTCATAACGAGTGATGTATTAATGTAAATGTGTCTTGTGTCAACCGCAAACAGTGAAATTACCCAAAGCAATGCACACATGAGGGTTTGACACAACACTAAAAGCTGTTGATGTTCCCCTACAGAAGACAGAACACAACCTGGGCTTTCTCATTCTGAATAGCTGATACAAACGCAGCTCCTGATGTAGAGAAGTGGTGGCCTCTGTGTGTGGACCTTAGTGCACGGCAGCAGAAGTGAGGCTGACATGCAGCTTCCCCATCATTTGAATAATATTGAAATGAGCCTTTGAAGTGGCTAATTACCAGACAGCCAGCATGCTTGAGCCTTTTGAATCCACCTTCTGCACAGGGTGTCTGCTGGGGGTCCCGCGAGGTGGGGGGGTAGGGCTGATGCTATTGGTTGAAAAACACTGAAGGGCCAGGGGGTGCTGTGGAGGTGGGGAGCCAGCGAACAGCCGGCATGCAATACGTGAGAGGCCCCATGTCTCTACTATCAGTGGCATCAGATGGGAAAGAGGAAGGGGGGGGGGGGGGGGGGTTAAGCAGCAGTGTGCGGCAGTTATGAGAACTGCAGTGTGTTGAAACAGGGCAACTGCAACACTGCACAACCAAACATCCCACAACTGAGCCCTGTGACACCACCAGCACTCTCCTTTCCTCTTTTTCACACTCACGGTTGCGCAAACAAAACATTACCACAGAGAGGAGACACGTGGGTTCCAATTATCTCACACCGAACGCTCAGGAAACTGCACTTGACTCACCGCACACGCAACAACGGACCTACAAAAAAAAAAACTGCGCTCTGCTCAGAATTTGTTGGGGCTTTTCGGGGGAGTTTTTGCTCTGACTTTCTGCTCAAGCCGACCACGTGCTCTGACAAACATTCACACCAGGAAAGAGAAGACTATGTTGCTCCACTTTGACACGGCAAAACGCCGGCGCAGACCCGAGCCACAATCCAGCGCGCACGCGGTCGCCCAAACACAGCCAACCGGAACAGATCCTGCCAAACCTGGTCGACCGGACAGGCTGGGAGCCCTTTAAACTAGTTGGTGCTTCCAGGTTTGTCTGAGGGGAAACACTGACACTGCACAAAAAATGTGGAGGGAGGGGACAAAGCCTTAAAGCGCAGTCGGGCTGGCGCTGAGGGGGTTAAGTTCAGCTTATGAGTAGACAGCTGAACCTAAATCCCACAAACACAACACCACCCCGTCCTCCCCCCATTCCCCCACCCCTTCCTCAGCTTCCGTGACGAGCAGGAACGTGAAGCAGAGATCCTGACAATATTAAGCCGGCTGAGGAGCCTCGAGGACCGGCGGCGCGATACTTACGCCGTTCTGGACGTCCAGACAGAGCAGCCGGTCCGAAAGCAGCGAGCAGAAGAGGAGACGGAGAGGAGCATGAGCCTGTTTGCCGGCGCAGCGCTCCCCCGGCGGCACGGCGTCGCTGGATTGTATTCCTTCCTATTCCTTCCCGTCTGTGCAGCGCACAGACACAGCAAGCACCAAAACACACATGCACACGCTCACACATGCACACGCAGCCGGGCAAACACACACGGCACACCTCCCCCCAGTGCAGCACACACGTTTCTCATTCTCTTGCCTCTTCTTACGGCCAGTGCTTTCTGTTCTCTCCTTTTTCCTTTCTCATTATCTGTCTGCTCCTCCCTTCCCTTTTTCAATATCCTCTTTCTTTCTCTTGACTACACATGCAGTCGGCTTCTCCTCGCAGCCCCCACCTTCCCCTCTCTATTCCTCCCTCCCTCTCGTGCCGCCTCCCCCTCCATCTCCTCTCCTCTCTCTCCTCAGTGTGTGCAGAGCGAGAGGCCATTATCTGAGCCACAGCGGGCACGTACGATGGAATGGAGGAGTGTGCAGTGAGCAGAAACACAGCAGTGGGGGATAGACGCTAGCTGCGGCAGCCTAGGAAACAGCTCAGTGCAGCAGAGCTCTTACCAATAAGACAACCTCTCTGCCGCTGTATCCACGCCCTGCCGCACCGTTTGCTCTGCTGCATTCGTTACATAATCAGGCTACATGTATGTTTTTATTACGCAGAACAGTCCGACGACTGCTTATGTTTGGCAATGACCGCTATGCTTCTCTGCTCTCCACTGCAGGCACCAAACGGGCGCCGCCGAGCGGACGGCCAGCCTCGGCTCACGGTGGCGCCGCCAGGAGAGAGAAACAGGGACAAATAAAACGCAGCTTTCTTTTTCCCTTTTGGCTTTGGCTTACGCCTGCGTCCCTTTGGTCCGCTTTCAGTCCCTGTTTACGCGTCGAGATTCCTCCCCGGCACGGGCCGAAGCAGACGCCAACACGATAGGGCTCCTCGGTCTCATTATCCTCCTCATCCACGTTCATGAGGGGTCACTGCTTTTTGCCGAAATCAAGCTCTTCAGGCTTACACCTGTGGCTGGTGGTGCGTTCAGTAGCGGGAAAACCTGCTCAGGAGAGCCGGTTGATGCAGGAGCAGCCTGGTGGAGGTCCGGCTGGCCGGCGCTCAAAGATCCAAAAGTATGCAGCTGAGGTGGAAGGTTTCCTGCATGGTAGCGTTCAGCAAAATCCCCTCAGCCCACTCATCTATGCAGGATAAGACCAGTGTGCCACGATTATGCAAAGGAACGTCCAAAGGACAGGGGCCAGCGGATGGCCATCTGACAGCAGCTCGCGGCAGAATGAGGCTGATGGCGCGACAGCGGAGGAGAACCCTCCGTGGAGAAAAGTTGCCCGGTCGCTCTTTCGACTAAGATTCTGCGGCTGGGCAGAAGGCTTTGACGGGAGGAAGCGCACACGGATGAAAGGTGGACCGCTTGTTGCCAGGCGAAGGCAGCAGCATCCAGAAGCAACTCATCAGAGTTGTTCTTCTCGTCCATCCGCCCCCCTACCATGGCATCCTCTCCATACCTTCCCCTCACCATTATCCTTCCTCGCCATAACTGCTATTATCTTTAGCAGCGGCTTCATCATCGCTGGATGTTTCCTCTCGCCCGCTCGCTGGCTGACTGACTGGCCTTGTGGTCGTCTCTTTTCCCTTACATTTCTGGAGTTTTGAGGCAGATCTGACCAGGAGGAGGAGAAGCAGGCAGGAGGAGGGAGGCGGATAGGGGGAACATGGCTGTCTCCCCCAAGCAGATCGCTGTGAGCTCCTGCATGGTGTTTTTTCTCCTATATTTCTGCGCTAAGGCTGGATTAACCTCAGCTGCCTGTGCCTGCTTCGCTTACTGGGGCTTCCTCTATGTCTCTCGGTTTCCCTTTATCTCTCGTTTTCTCCAAGCTTTTCCTATCTGCCTCTGCCTCCCTCACTCGATGTGTTCCTCTGTTTTTGTTTCCTGAGCCCTTTTTCTCCTTTCAGAGCAGCTTAACGCGTCAACGTCCCGACACTTTCTCGCGCACTTGCTCCAGATTGTAAAATGCCAGCCTCGCCGTCGCCAGACCCATTCGTACATGTATACACACAGATGAGCGTCAATCCCAAAGAGAAACAGCAAAGCCGAAACTGTCTAAGGGAAGGAGAGGAGAAGTAGAGCACTGGGTCATGTGACCGCCAACTGCCAATGAGCGAGAGGAAGAGCAGTGAGCAGGAGAGGTAGGAAACACATGCGGCCATGACGCAGCTGCGTCGTCACCGTGTCTCCCACCAGGACGTCGCCTCCACCAGCGGGCGGGCAAATGCCACATGGTGCACATGCCCACTCGCCACTATCGCCAAAAACATGCTCCTCTCTTCACCCGCCTGGCCTCCCCCAGCTGAGGTGATGCAGCGTTTATCGCTCACGGCCCGGCTTAACCCCCCGAATCACGTGCTCCCCACCCACAGCCCCCCGTCCACGCCGATAGCGGACGTAATTCTTCTGTCTGTTTTAACCCTTTTTTCTCCGTCTTACTCTTCACAGCACAAGTTTGTCCAGCTGAGGCTGAATTCTTCCAAAGTAGCATTCGGGAGCTGAAGTGAATGTCAAGAAATCACGATTGGGAAAACAAGCGGGGGGTTGATCTGTAAAGAATGGAGGACTCAGTCTGCCACAAATAAAAATAAACACAAAAACATAAAGGGGTTCACAGAGAAAGCAATAAAAGCAAATACTGTAAGTATCAAAACATCACTTAATAATGACCTATCATTAGATCATTCATTCCTGGTTCTGGTTTCATCCCGTGCAGGGTGGTGGGGGGCTGGAGCCACAGAGCTGACCGCCTTCTCTCAGAGTGACTCACAGCTCTGTTTAACAACAAAGTCAGAAACAGTAAGCAGAGAGGACTAAAGACTGTCCACTAGCTTAAGATAGTGGTCAAACTGCAGCTCTTGTGTGGTCTCTTTGAACAGCAGCTGGATGTTTGAAGGTCAACCCGAACGGAACACGAGCTGTCACCGTCCACCGCACGATTAAGCAAACAGCATCAGACTTTCCACTCTGGATGCCCCGCTTTGTCACATTTAGCTGATCAGCCGATAGCTGAAAAGGTGAGGCCATGGCATATTAAAAAAAGCTCTTGTCTTCTGTACAATGAGCTAATGAGCATGGTGACGTGAAGAGAAAATAATAAGTCGGGAAAGACTTTGCTAATTAAATTAAAGACAACACGCGAAGGAAAAAAAAGTAGAGAAACACTTTGGTCAAAAGCTCATTTGAAAAATGTCTTAAAAAATGGCTTATGGGGTTTAAATAAAGACATAAGTAAACTTGTATAAATCAATAGAGCAATAAATACAAAACATCCATTGAGAAGTGGAATGAAAAACTCTAGACCACATAAAGAATGGAAGCTTAAATAATGTAGCTGAAAATGAAAGCAGAGACATGCCTCTATTTCTTCTATACATTTTCCATTACATATTTTTAATGGATTGTTTCCCCTTTTTCTACTCTAATGGGTTCATTTCTACATTATTGTTTCATTTTTGATGGTGGCACCTTCAGTCCTCCATACAACATCTCTCTCCCTCCAGCTTGTTGCATCATTGCTCACTTTTTGTTCTTTACTTTTGTTCTTTTATAACCTTTTGACAGAGACATTAGGATTATGCTCTGCTCTCCAAAATGTGAAAATGATTTTGATCCAATTTGAAGTGATGAATCTTCACAGTTTTAGCTTTTTCTGGAAAACAACGTGACCACGTGCACGCGCACCCACAAAAGCATTACATACAATGTTTATGACGCCTTTTGCTCTTTGTGGGAGTTACAGTAAGACTTCTTGGTTTAGACACACGAGGTCCACGATGATTCGCGATGATCATGAGCAAAAAGCAGATCTCACCTCATGTAAAACGTTACTCGCTGTTTCACATATTCACCGACCTCAGAGGGATAAAGTCTAAGAATTCACAAGAGAATTCGTACTTTTTCAGCGTAATAAGGACACACAACTTCGTCTCACTGCAAAAAAGACGTCTAACTTTTCGAAAAACAGCTCAGAGACAGATGCCATCGCGACTCAAAGCAGCTCTCAGCTGTATCTTTCGATCTGTCTCCATCACGTACACCTCAAATAAAACCAAGGTTTAAGACATTTGAAACACAGCCTTCACGATAACTTTAAGGGGGTTGATGTCTCACTTACTGTAAATCTGCTGTAACCCGGCATTACGAGAGCGCGTGAGGACGGTGTAACAAAGGCTAATAATCTTCCTTTAATCACTTCATCTCACTGTGTAGACTAATTGTAATCCGAATGAGTCGTCTCACGCCCTCATCTCTCTTTTTCTCTCCATTTCTCTTTCTCTCCATCGCTCTCACTTCTCTGCCTCGCGCTCGCTGTTTCTCAGCAGCATGGAGGAAAGGTCTCGATAGTAGGAGGGATGACTGACAACAAAAGTCCATCCTCAGCAGTGTGTGTTGCGTATGAGTAAGCCTGAGTCATCTTTCTCTTTTCTTCTCAACAAAGTCCTGACTTCAAACCGGAGAGCAGTTCTTACCAGCTCACTGATAGTGGGAGGTATCTGTGTGTTTGGAACAAACAAACAGAAACAGGACGGGCGGTTTACCGGTTGGGCACAGCGTTAGGGGCTACGTTTCCTCCTGAACAACTGAGGTTAGGTCATGAGTTTTACCATTAAAATCATCCAGCCATGTCTTCCTGTCGGCAGACACCTTCCCCCAACGCTGCTCACATCCACTCCTATACACCCCCCTCCACAGCGCACATTGTCCTGCTGTGTAATAGCATCAAGGTCATCTGATCTGTCATCTCCCCTTCCCCCTTCTTCCTCCCGGTCGCTTTATCGCTAACTTTCTCAGAAACACACACGCACATCACATTACAGCCGCCCTCTTGCTTCTTCCCACATGCACGCAGAGGTAAAGACACAGAGGGCTCCTGCAGATGTGCTCTTTATCCGCTAACGCGGAGGCCAGCTTTAATGGTTTTCCTCCACACAAGCGGCACACACACAGCAATGGATTGTTCGGCCGGGGTCAGCGGGTTTGTCGGTGGGTGGAACCAGGGGGCTGCAGGGCGCAGCGTTGGGTTTAGAGCGGGAGAGGCAAAACAAAGTCTTTCAGCGTGACTGAACAAATAAGGCTAATACGTGACAGCGATCCCCAGCCAGGGCGAGGACTCGGGTGTTATTTGACCTCTGCACGTCGTCTCCATTCGCGGGACGCTCGGTGTAAGGTTCAAGGTGTGTTTGGGTGTGGGTTATAGTACCGCGCTCATGGCGTCAGGTCTGAGTCACATCTCCTGACATTCAGCACGTGCAAGTCAGCACGATTCGCTCAGCTGGGGGAAGCCTACCCCCCCCCCTTCCCAAACCCCTACACTACACCTCACAAAGAGAAAGGGAGGAGGGGTTATGGAGAGAGGAGAAAAAAATAAAAAAGCAAAGTTGCTGATAGGTGGGTCGGCTGTCAGGGTGGAGCCACAGAAAATAATGAGGGTTTGGGGGCTGGTCTATTTTTTAAGAGGAAGCTCTTTGTGCTTGTGGTTTGGGAAATGAAAAGAAGGAACCATATCAAACCAACATAAAGATTTGCTACTGATAGGAAATTCCGCTCCTGAGACAAAGAGAGCCACTGAACAGGCGGGCGGAGATGGGCAAGCAAGCTAATAATGCTTCAAAGTCAAGAAGTATGAGCACCCTAGGGCCTAATGTTGGTCACAAATGAAGACAGAGGTCCAATGTGACCAGATGATGAGGTCTCATTTAGCAGAGACACTCAAGCGCTCATGACAAGCGACACTCTGACAGACTGGTTGATGATTTTTGAGGGATTTAAACGTGAACATTTGCAGAGAAAAGAGAGAGAGGGCAGGAGAAGTCCCTCTCAGTCCTGCACGGTGGCTGGCTGCCAGCCTTGTCTCTCAGGACTGGGGCTAAGATTAGCTTCCCATATGTTCAAGTCAGGCCTAATCGGACTTAAAGGGCCAGCGCGCTATGACGCCACACGCACACTCACACACGCAAACATTCAAACAGGGTCAAAAAGCCTTTGAAGACATTCAAATCAAGCTCATAGCACACGATGGCTGAAAGAGATGTCAAAGAACTGACAGATTCTGTGCTTTTTTTGTCAGCTGTGCCTGTTTCTGCTCCCCTCTGTGGGCAAAACAAACCCTCCGATGCTCCACCGCAGCAGCTTCTACTACATTTATTCAGAAATACGTGAGCAATCTACATCTTTAGGTATCTGTTACAGCAGTAACCCATTAAAGCTCCAACAGCTGTTGCGCTGCATTACATAAAACCTGGCGGCGTCTGGCAGCAGCAGGATTCAGGACTGCGTAAACTGCCTGCCCGGTGGGAGCAGCCCAGCCGCCAGAGAAGCGAGAGTTAAAGAGCTCCAGCAACAGCTGAGGGCTCCTCCTCCCCCCTCCTTCCTCTTCCCATTCATTTTTTATTAACTGCGGCACCGGGCGGCTGACGTTCTCCCTTTCAACACGAAGCACGGGCGATAGCGACCGGCTCCAGTCATCGGTCCGCGCCGCCTGGCTTTGGTCACGACGCGCTGAGAGCAGCCTGTTACTGTAATGGGGAAAAACAGCCTCCGGCGTTCACAATGGGATGTGTTCAAATGCTGTCTGGTCCATGGAGTCGCCCGCTCGGCTGCAATTCGCGGCTCACCTTGAACTTAATGTCAAACATCTTGTCTACACGGTGAAAAAACTAGAGTGAAGAAGTGAGAAGCATTTTTAGGCCTCTAATTTAACCGTGCGTGAAGATGGCGACTCCTTTGTTTCATAAGAGGTGAGATCAAACTTTTCGGGTGTGCTGGAGTCTAGAATAAAGAGCCAGATCTTCAGAGAGCATCTCCTACCCTCAGCCCCCACCACCGCCTCTACTACTCTACATCTGTACTTCCTTCTTTCTGTAGACTGTCAGCACTGCTGCCTCTAACAGAGTCTAAGTCTGGTGATTTCCCTCCATGAGGCCTGTCGTTAGGCTGATGCTCACTGTGTAGCGCTGGAGGCAGAAAAACAAGCCCGCTGCATGCCGGTGATCCGAGAGCAGCTCTTCAGCGAGTGAGCGGAAACTTCACAGAGCAGCGAATACGCGAAAGCTGACTGAATGGAAGAGGTGATGTCAAACCCTCCGCTTCCGGAGTCTGCGCCCTACACCATACCGCTTACTACACACACACACACACACGTGTGGGCCAGGCGGGCCGGTCACGTGATCAGCCCTACACGCTGGGGCTAAAATTAAACAGCAACTTCGTCAGACATTCCACGCTGCCACGGAAACCGGGTCAGCGTTAACCCCGTGCGAGCGAGTCCCGGGGATCCCGGTCCAGGCGGGGCCCTGTCAGCCGGGGCCCCGGCGCGGCGGTGCGGGGGGGCTTCTGGCTTCGCTTCTGGCTCTTTCCCAACTCGAGAGGAAATCCTGCATGTGCGCAGTCTGCCTGTCTGCTAACCTGTTGTGGTAACCTCTTAAAGAGAGGCTGGCTTCCTGAGCAGCAAATAAAAAACAAGTTGTAAAGCTGAGACAAAGCGCGTGGAGGGCTGCCCGCCGGCGAGCTGTGCTCTGGCGCTCCAGCTTTTTCAAGCCGCCTTGCGGGAGCCGAAAATACTCACCAACACTGCATAGCGGCTCCCTTTAAACCGGCCAAATTACTGCCTTCGGCTCGTTGTGTGTTTCCCCTGTTTGTCTTTGCTCAAGCTGGGCAATGTTTGAGCAGGAAACATCCCCACATGAGATAAACGCCCCGCCACTCGCAGCAGCCTTTACAAACTGGAGGTTGGCCCAGAGCAAAAGAATGCAAACTTGTTGGACGGGAGAAGAAATGTGGATGCGTTTGCCCGCTTTAAACCAGATGGCTGGTTACACTTTGAAGATAAAGGGGCAGCCTGGGATTACAGCAGGCTCAGAGATAAGCTAGCTGGTCAAAGAGCAGAGCCGGGTCCGTTAGTGGCTTATGACTAACCTACATTGGAGGCTGCTATGACGCCGGCGAGCGCGTGTGCAGGAGAAAGGTTTGCGTTTGTGTTGTTAAAAGGAGCCCCCAGGTGATGCCATCCATTTGGCCACCTGCCTGTGTGGCGTCCGGCCCGTTTTCTCACGGAGCTTCCCAAACAAACGCACCAGCGAGCGCGCTTGGACGTGCGACCACAGGTTGCTGCGCCTGGGAATCAGGCGACGACGCATGCGCGACCCACTAACTTTTACTCCCTTTACCTCATTTGACTCCAGAACCTCGGAGAGGCGGGACGCCC
>JABUIW010000162.1:9751683-9803063 GCA_013363375.1 Menidia beryllina | reverse complement strand
CACCCTCCCTGGCTCCTGAGCCAGCGCGCAGGGTTCCTCCTCCTCCCTCCTCCTTTCCCTCGTCTTTCGTATCCACACACGCTCGGCTCTGGCGCCAATCAGCGGGCAGCGTGGGACGCTTCAAACTGTGAATGCTGCCCGCTCGGTCACCCGGGCTCAGAGCTCAGCGCCACTCAGAGATGAAGTGGCGCTGACTTCATTTCAGGCTCTCCGACACCGATGGGGACTGAGATGGGGACCTGTATTCCATCGGGCGGTGGCGTTGGGGATGAAACAACGGCCTCGGAGAGCGGCGAGGCGGCCGAACGGCCTCCCGGGCATTCACGGCTCTAATGGTTGGAAACCCAGCCGCCGGCAACCGGGACAATGACGCTCACACACACACACATACACGAGAGGAACTGGCATCCGTGTTGACAGAGCACAGCGTTTGCACCTCGTGAGATGAAGCCACAGACAGAAAATCACAGCGACATGAAAGCCGGCGGTGGGACGTGTGACGCAGACACACAACACAAGAGGCAAACCCGCTGACCTCTCTTACCTCAGCTGCCAGCTCCCGGCGTCCCAAGCAGCCTCGACCGTGGTCTTCAAAGTATTCCACCTTCACAGCCATTCATAGAACAAGAGGGGAGGGGGGGGGAGAGGGGGGAGGGGGGGGGGGGGTGAGAATAACAATCAATAGAACAATGCGACAGGGCCCGTTCAGAGAGCCGTCTCCCCCGTGTTGCGGAGGCTTTTTGGCGGCTGCAGCCGACCTGCGCCTTTGACGTGCGCTCTAACCGTGAGGCGGCGTTTTCCTGCGATGCCGGGACGGCGAACGGGACCCGATTTCACTCACAGAATTATGTAATGTCTCCCGCCCCCCCCCCCCCCCCAACCCCCCCAAAAATAAACAAGAAACGCTTTGGGAGACGATTCGTTTTCCCAACTCAGCAAAAGCCGGGCGTCAGCAACCGGGTCAGAGCTGGATGTGGTTGTTAGGGATGAAAGCGGCTCGTCGGGGGAGGGGGGGGTGATTGCAATTAAACCCCAGCATCTTCTTGTTTTTTGGCTCTGCGTGCCCCCCCCGCCTTGCCCCCATCTTCCTAGCCTAGCCTTTTTCAATCTTAAATTTTGTGTTTTGTCTCGAGCTGCTTCTCAGTCCCGCCAACCTTCACACACACACACTCACCCTCCCCCCGTCCCCACCTCCACGCCCCCACCCACCCACCCATCAATCCTAAAATAGTCTGGAGTGAGGAATATTTACCCTCCAAGCCTCGGAGCTGCC
Organism: Menidia beryllina; assembly: GCA_013363375.1. Classification (NCBI taxonomy): domain Eukaryota; kingdom Metazoa; phylum Chordata; class Actinopteri; order Atheriniformes; family Atherinopsidae; genus Menidia; species Menidia beryllina. The sequence continues at coordinate 9,801,790 of JABUIW010000162.1, read as the reverse complement.
TCGGTTCGTACTCCACCGTCCGCTGACCAAATCCCCATCAGCAGACTTGTCTCCCCCTCGTCCTCAGCCCCGTCCCTCCGGCCCTTTCTTCTCTCTCTCAGTCTCCCCCTCTCTTCCTTCTCAGTCTCTCTCTGTCGTCCGTGTTCCAGCAGCCCATTCAGGAAGCCATCTTGTGTTTTTAATCTCCTTTTACATGAGCTCTCGTACGCACGTTCTCTTTCTCTCTCGCGCTTGCTCTCTCGCGCTACTCCCCCCCCTCCCTCTTTCTTTCTGTCCCTCTTGCTCGTATACCAATCGCTCTACCGCACACACACTCCTCCGAACACACATACACACACACAGGATTTGTCTCTAAGTGACCGCTATCGCTCCTTCCTCCCACTCAGTCAGTTTTTTTTTCTCCTGCATACATGATGCTGACGTGCCCTCCACCAACCCCTCCCTCTCCTCCCACCACCAAGTCGCCCTTTAAACATATATACACTCGTGAGCAAACATATACACGCATATACACACACACATGCACAGAGCGGTCGCCTGAGAGACGTCACACCAGAGATAGCACACAAAGGCAGCCTGTCCACCAATCAGAGGCCGGGCTGGGCTCTGCTGCTAGGCTGAAGCTGGAGGAAAGCGAGCGAGGGGGCAGAGAAATAAAGAATAATAGTAGAAAGAGGAGGTTGAAATAAAAAAAACAAACAAAAGGGCTGTGAGTGTGTGTGTATGTGTGCAGCACCATAAAGGAGGGCTGACATAAAGAGACAAAGTGAAGGTAGGTGGGAGGTGTGCATGTGTGTGTTGGGGGGGGGGATGGGTCCTCTATGCTTGTCAATTATCTCCTCGAACTCGCCTTCCCTAAACAATGCCTCTGGTATGTGGTATCACTGAGCACCATCTGTGTCAGGGCTGCCTGCAATAACTGGACTGGACTGCACAGCTCGAGCACACACACACACACACACGCGCGCGCACGCACACAATTGTACACACAGAGTCGCGGAAACCCTCCGAAAGAGCGTCCAGCAGCTCCCTGACAGGCAAAAAGCAGCGTTACACAGCAAAGCGCAGCAGGCTGACTCAGAGCCAGCCCGGGCTGACCGAAATGCCACAGAAATCCTCACCAGCACTCGCCCAGGCTGCCCCAGCAAAGTTGTTACAACTTCGCAGAGAGCCGGCGGCGGCAGGCAATGCAAACACACGCTGTCTCAGCCCCCCCGCCTTAAGGGAAATGCTGCGGGAGTCTTCATGAGGATGACATGCCGGGCATATTTGGGAGGCCTGAGTTGGCAGTATTTCCATTCTGAGTGTTCAGAATCACCTCCTGCTTACATCTTTTCAGCAGACATTAGCTGCTCTGTGCCAGAGCGCTGAGCAGAACCAGAAAGCTGGGGGGGGGGGGGGGTGGGGGGTCTACATCAGCAATCAGTCACAGCAGCAAGAATGCGCTTCTTTTCTTGACGACCCCCCCAAACAAAAAAAAAAAACGGTCCCTGATGTCTCCGATCAGCTTTTGAGAAAGAGAAAGTTTAACGATGACAAACCCGCCCGATGGGATGCAATCGGAAGATTTGGCTCAACGAAAGCGGCGGCGGGACGGGGTGAAGTCGAACAGGCTGGGGAGGAGGCGGCGGACGGGCAGCGAGCAGCCAGGCGGCGCCGCAGCGCGGCGGCAGCCGCACGCTGTCACAGCGTTTGTGGTGTCTGTCTGACGCTCTCGTATGGCACGGGAAATCCCCTCTGCTGACGTCAGACGGGCCACGTGTGTGTGTGAGTGAGTGTGTGTGTTTAGGAGCGAGCGGAGGCGTGAGGGTGGCGAGCTGGACAGTGGGAGAGGCTGCCTGGCTGCCTGGCTGCATGGCTGCGCGGCGCCGCAGCCGGCTGGCCGCGGGACATGAAGGCAGAGACAGCGTGCTTGTGCTGCAAACATCGCCCTTCGAGAATCGAACGGGGAGATTTTACAGAGGAAGCGACGCATCCTCTCCGGACACATTTCTTTTTAATGGTGGCGGAGCAGTTGCGTGGGGATTCTGTTGGAAGGGGAAACCTGGACCCACCAGACACCTGCCCATTACTGACCGAGGGTGAGTGAAGAAACGGCGTCGTTCACGTTCATGCCACTAACTCAACGCGCCTCTTCTGCCGCAACCTCACAAAGTCTGACCGCAGATCAGTCTCCCCAAAGGCTGCCAGCGCACACAGGAACACAGCAGCGCGGGAAGGCTGGCTTATGTCTTGTAGCAACCCAGGGCTGCAGAGCAGAATACGGAGGAGGTGTCCGGCAGGGGACGCGAGTCAAAGGTCAGAGGGCAGAGAGGGTGCGGGGGAGGGGCGCCAATGAAAGGATGGACACTCGGCCCCACTGCTGCTTTATGAGGCAAAATCCCCAATTCTCTCATTTACAGAACAGAGGTAGGAGCTGTTTTGGAACAAATTTCCAGTGAGAGCTTCTGCGACAGATCTGCATAAAGAGGCAGTTGGGCCAGAGAAAAGCTGACGGGATATCTTATGAAACTCCAGACCTACTTGTGTGTCTGTGCCAATGTGGAAACTGAAATAACACCTTATTCTAAAATGACACAAATAAAACTGTGTATGTAAAAAAAACAAATGGAATCAGGCCAATAATTCTGTATTTCTGTCATTTCTTTAACAACCTGGAGAGCTTCTGGTGAGAAGTATGCAGGTTCGAGCCCACATTATATAAAATTAGATAAGATTTTCAAACTAATCCCCTCCAGCCAATGCTCTGTGTCCTTCTAAGTACTTACTACTAAGTCCATATGTGTTTTCCTGGTATATTTGGAAATTTAGAATTCCACTCCTGGCCCTAAAAATTGTCTTTTTTTTCAAAATTGAAACATGCCACCATGTGAGAGTGTGGGAAGGTCCCTAACAGGAACCGCTTGTTTTGCTGTCTGGAGGCCGGTGTGGGACCAGCGTGCATTCATTCCTTGGACATGCTTTTGTAGTCTATTCTGGTTTTTCCTGCTGACCGTCTACTCCGTTTTCCCGTCCACCTCCTTGGCTACACAGCCCATCCTCCGCCCGCCCCCCCCTCTTTCTTTCTAAGATGCTGGTGCACACACAGCTTCACGCGCACACCTCCATCAACACACAAGAAAACACTTTAAGGACCCACACTCTCTCCCTTTCTTAACACACCGCCTCCCTCCTCCACACGGACGCACAAACACAAAATGGCCTAAGGTTAACCCCCACCCTCATCTGAAGCCGCAGAGGTCAAAGGACAGCACGAAGGCAACTGCAGGAATTCTCCACTGCTGCTGTTTGGTAGCCCTCAGTCTCTCAGCCATGCAAACACTGTCCGCTCACAGCCTGTTTCTGCAGACTAAAACAATTTCCTGCCCCCTCTTGAGACTTTTCTTTAAAATGGGAAAGATTTGCATTTGAGTGTATGCTGACACACTCACCGCCTATCTCGCCTTCACTCTTTCTTATCAGCACGTTTTGGAACAAAAAACAAATACATGCTTTAAGCTGGTTAGCAGCCCTCTATTTTAAATACCTCTAAGGGGTAAAAAACAAAAAAGGAAACATTTTTTTTCGTAGGAAATATTTTTTCTGTACTTCTTTTCTACACTGGGCGTAAAGCACAATGTTGTGTATCATTGTGTGTCAGGACATGCAACTGGCAAAGCTGGCAAAATGATTGCTTGAGAAAATGGCTGCAAAAAGGGTGATCTCACTTTAAAGTTTGACAGTTGATGAAGGTTCTACATGTGTGGACTTCCACAAGTGCAAAAAAAGGCAGGTCTGGGAAGTGTGAGTGAGTCTTTGCAGGCCAACAGCAGCAACTGAGGCTGAGAGGCAGATTTTTATTTGTCTGAATGGACCCCACCGACCAGATGTTTGGGACACCTGGAATGGATGTACTACAGCGTGGAAAAAGGAGACGCTTGGTGTCCTCTGAGACTGCAGAACCAAACTAAGTCTGTGTCCAGCTTAGAATATTTGAAAAACCTAAATCTCTAGAGTTCCACTCCTTTGTTGACCCAAAAAATACTCAAATTAAACAGTTGTTAGTTGTTAACAGAGAATGGATGAATGAGAGATAGATGGATAGATGGATAGATGGATAGATGGATAGATGGATAGATAGATAGATAGATAGATAGATAGATAGATAGATAGATAGATAGATAGATAGATAGATAGATAGATAGATAGATAGATAGATAGATAGATAGATAGATAGATAGATAGATAGATAGATAGATAGATAGATAGATAGATACGTCCGTCCGTACGTACGTACATACATACATTTGTCCAGTTTTTCCCACCTCTAGGGCTTCACAGATTAATTTCCTTTCAGTGTATTCCATAAACAGACAGAGATGGGACTCCCGGCTGCACATACCTCAGTCCCATCCAGTTCACCTGCTCTCTTCTTCAGCTGTTCACATTTGCGCTGCTTGCAGATCTGTTTGCCCGTCTTGCGGTTCAGGCAGTTCACGCAGAAACCGCAGTTCTCTCTGCGGAGGCAGGGGCCACAGGCTCCACATTTCTTCCTCCTCTTCCTCTGGAGGTCAAGTGCCGCATCTTGAACTGAACTGAACGGGGACAGGGAGAAGAGTCCTGCCTGCTGGTGTTCGGCCTCGATGAATTTGCTGAGCGGAGAAGTCTTTTCCAGGCATTTTGTCTGCAAGAAGAAGGAGCGAGCCTCCTCCCCATCCATAGATAACTCATTACTGTCTTCAGGTGGAGGGCCAGGCCCTGCCATTGGTCTAGGCATGGTGCCAATAATATGTTATTATTACAGTAATGTCTAAATTAAAAAAACATTCATTAAAAAAACTGTTGCATTTTAAAAACAGAGTCTAAAATCAACACCGTAAAAACAGCAAATGTTGCATCAATAGTCGTCTGCACTTGTTTGAGGATTGTCTGGCCTTAAAAAAATTATCTTGAATTCTTCGTTCAATTAAACCAACCGATAAAAGTCTCAGGTCCATTTAGGATGTCGATAAAAAGTTGGCTGGGCGTTCGTCGGGTCACACAGACCAATCATATTACTACAGCGTAGTTGGTCACCCAGGAGGCCCAGGAAAGCCCTTGTCTGGTGTCCATCTATCCTGAATATCCTGAGGAGTGGCTGGCGGACAACCACTATGTTGGGACTCAGATATTCATGGCATTGTCTCCCCAGCCAGGGCACTGTCTGGAACTGTGGGGAGACACAAAGAAAATGGCAAAGACAATTAAAACATATTCAATTTAAGCAAAGAGGAGAAAGTGCTGCCTGTCATATATAAACATCATGTTCAAAACCTGTGGCCACTTGTATTAAAGTTAAAATGCTGTGCCCAAATTCTAAGTCTAGCTGTTGTCTGGATTTTGTCTGGTTTTAAGACACAGCTGTCGGCCCTGTGTGTGGAATTGGCCGTCAGCCATGCAGGCGTACGCGCGCGGTTTGAGAAGATACTGTGTTTTAATGGCAGACCCCACTTGGACCGGGGGGGGGGTTATGTCTCCCTGAATGAAAGAGGGGGATGATAGGTTGATGCCAGGACCGGCCCTCTTTGTCTCGGGGTCGTGCACTCCAGTCAACCGTCAGTAAAATGAATTGTGCTGTGAAAAAAAAACTGTGTTTCCTTCCCAATGCCTGGTTTCACATCCAGCTGGGAGGCAGGTTTTTTCCCCCTCATATCAAAGTTTGGGGACAACCTAAATGTTGGGCAGTATGGCCACCATTTCTTCTTTTTTTAGTTGATTTTGGGCTCTTTTGTAATATACATTGGCATTAGTATAATTCATTATAAGGGATTGCTGGGTAGCTCAACAGTTTGAGGCTGCAAGATGAGGGCCTCTCCACCATTTAGAGTAAATGGATCTACACCCACTTTCACAGTGGTCTCCTCATGCTGCTGTAACTAAGCTTATTCCTCTGTTTTCACCATTTATGACTGTGATATAAATGGTCAAATATTGAATGAAGGAAATAGTTGAGGGTTTTGCGGGAGAATGTCACGCTAACAGTAAATAAACCTCTCTGTGAGTGTAAAAAACATCAAATGCACCTTTAACTCAGCAGATAAACTAACAACATTTAGCTAATTAAATATTTAAAACTGGCAAATGGCATAAGAAAAGTTGGTGCGTTAGAGTTTATATTGGGTGAATTAATGTTCGGTTGAACTGAAATAAAACTTGAGTGTTCGGTTGGTGGAGTTTTAACTACAAGCTGTAAATCACGGAACACGTGGCCTGGCCCGCGTGCGAGGCGCTAACGCGCGCGCCAAGTCACAACTGTCAAGTCGGTAATGAGCTGCCCTCCGCTACTGTTGTTATTGTTACTGTACGTCCACGTGCTCTGCGGCGGGAGCCCCAGCCGGGGGGCCAGACCTGCCCACCCCCGATGAAAGCCGTCAGATAACAGCGACTAACAGCTGGAGTGTGATTTACATTAAGATACGGCCTGTTATCTGCGCCCAAAACACACCCGGAGCCGCGCGGAGGGGCACGCGGCGCGTTAATTAGCTCAGGTGACAAAAGCGCCACTTTCCCCGTTCCGATTGACGCCCGCGCGCGACTTCTCCCGTCGCCGGGGAAGTTTTCAAATGTGTGATTTTCTTTCGTCTATTCATCAATGATAAGAGCCGTTAAGGCCCGAAAATAAGAAAAGGAAAACATAAAAAAAATATTTCAAGCAGCATTTAACAAAAAAAAGTTAGTACTCACCATTAAAAACTTTCAAATTCCTCCTCGCGTTAGCTTGTCGTTTATTAGGATAAATTATCGGGAAAGGATGCGAAGTGAAACATAGTAACAGTTCAAGAGCCAAAGCGATTTAAAATATCTTGAATATCTCTTTAAAAACGCAGAGGGAGGATAAAGTTGAAGCCTTGTGATATGACTCTGCCTCCGAGCCGCTGTCTGGTCGATGGAGAGGAGGAAAGGTGGTATCCTTTCAGAGGGTCGAAGTCATCAGTAAGTTATGGAGTGGAGTCCCGCCAACAGGACCAAAGGGGGAGGGGTCACGTCACACGGTTAGGGGCCAAGGGTCCGAACTGGCCACCCGAGGGCTTGACCAGTGAGGTCCTCGTGACTGGACCGTCTGAAATGATCTCCACCAGTCGATCACATCAAGAAAAAGAACGTTGTAACAGAAACAAAACAAAAAAATAAATACAAATAAAAAACAGATGTGAGGACACCTAAAACAGCCCCATAGTCGGAATTAATAGAATTACCAAGTTATGATCAAATAAAACAATGCAAATAACGAGGATATTATTTTCATTATTATTTTAAAAAATGGGCACACTTCAGTATTGGCATCTTCGGCCTTCAATTCAAGGTCAGCCATATATAGTTATCGTTATGGGAACGATAAGCCAAATGTCCCTTTAATTTTTCCATTTATGGAGCAAACTGAGTATAAGATTAAATACATATTTTCTTTCTTCTTTTTTAAAGTGGACATATAAAATAGATGGATTTTCTTTTTTTTTTAGCATACTATCCTGTTACCAGATGATTTAGCCTGTGACTTGTGACTCGGATTGGATATTTGCCCCTTTGTCTTGACAGCACTTCCATTAGCTCCACTCGTAGCAGCATGAAGCTACCACCACCATGCTTATCAGTGGGTCCAGTTTTTGTGGGCTGAACGCCTCAGCTTTACTCTTCTGGATAAACCTTTCCTCAGTCTATCCTGTTTGGCCACAGCTTCTCGGTCAGTGACAACAAAAAGCCAGGACTTTGGTGATCCGGCCGCTTCCAGGCCCATGTCTTTGTGCTTCCCGGGTTGCAGACTTATTTCCTGTCAGCTGAGAGCGACAGTTTGCATGTTGGACCAGATATGTGCTGCACCACCCTCCCCCTGGAGCTTGCGTCACAGTCTGTTACATTCGGTTGTCTGAACTGATGATGAAATCTGTAGTGGCTCAGATGTGAGGACGCCTCTTGAAAACTACTGAATGTCTGAATTTAGACAGTTTCCTTCCTCAGTTATTGTGACTTCACAATGGGTTTTTTTGTGCGTTTATTCAATTCTCTGTATCATCCTCCAATAACTGAGCTCTATCTTGTGTTAAACCATCTCCTATAGAGGTTTGTGACCGGAGCCATCACTAAAAACCGACATCCGAAAGCGATAAAAGTTATAAAGATGCCATAACTGATTATTTGATATTCAACTGGAAACATTTTTAAAAGAATTTGTGTTGGGACCCTTATGGCACGTCATATGTTTATTTCTTTAAATCGCTTTGACACTGCAAAAGTCAAAGTTCTGGAGGTGCCTCATTTCTCCACACCGACCGGTATGTTTTAATTTGATAAGCAGATCATCAGGTTTTGTCCATGTTCCAGCTCTGAGAGCAGAAAGTGGGCTGCATTCAGACCCAGAGGCATGAATGAATCACTTCCCTCGCTCTCTTTGTACTACTTAGTCCGAATGAGCTCAGTTGCCATGACGATGTTCAGTATTCTGTGTTTTACAGTAATAAAAATACGCACTATGTAGTTTGCTGGTACAGCAAGGGATGTGACAGGCACCGAGTTAAAGATATGCTGATTTAATGCTAAATTGTTGGAGGACTGAGCAAAATCAGACGACAGGAGCATAATTAATCAAATGAAAACTGTGTTTAATAAATAATATTAAAACGAAACAGTTGGACGTGTTCCTTAGCGTTTGGAAATGTTAGTACCAGCTGATGTAAAAGTGCCTGATTCCAGTGTCTCCCTCTCGTTTGTCAGTATACGCACAGCAGGAAAAAAAACACAAAAAAAAACACAAAAAACGACAAATCATTAAAAGTCAGGGCACAAACAAACAGAACACGGACAGAAGTGATTCAAAAGAAGAAGGACAGTGACAGCCTCATTACAGAGAAGAGCAAGGATCAGTTGGGGCTGAATCTGGAACATCTGGGAGCTTCTTCAGAAGAGAAAAGGCACCTCTCATCTTTAACTTGGGGACTTCACAGCACAGAAGTCTGACTCACGTCAGCGGCTGCCCCAACTTTTTTTTTTTTTACCCCTGCAGAGGTCCTTTGAGATGACAAAACAGTGAATTTCTGAGCTGCAGCACAGGCCGCCTCGTCCCCTTAAGAAAAACTCTAGAATTGTACAATAAACTCTTTTCTTTCCATTTTGAGAGCCTGAAATTGCATTTTGAATCAGCGTCTTGACAGACATCTCATCTTTGTTCTGACAGAAGCTACCAGTAGAGTGTACAGCTTCTAAGAGGAGAAAGCTGAGCCGGACGGAGATGGAAAAGACCCAGTCCCCGACTCACTGAGAGCTCCGACCTGTTGAGGTTTCATTTCTATTTACAATGGTCTGCTGGAAGTGCTGCAGGGCTCCTCCATTTTGTGTGTAAACCATGGTAGGTAAAAGCATAAACACAGGGAATACACATCCCCCCCCCCCCCCCCCCCCCCCCAAAACAGTCTGTTGGTGGTTTGGTCCGGCGGTCCCGCAGCAGCATCTTTAAGTCCGGACCTGGAACTTGCCAGCCTTGGTCATATACTTGATGCCCTTGAAAGGTTTGTACTTTTCGCCGTACATGTCGAGTCGATTTACCTTCAGCCCTGTCAGAGACACAGATATTAACAGCAGTGAGGCTTTGTGTGGTTTCAACCCCCCAACCTGGACATTTCTGCGACCTCGGATCCTCGTCCTCAACGGAGCGACAGGTGGATGGACTCCAAACAGCATCTTAAAACTAAGACCAAAATCCTAAACCTGAAGCCCTGTTCCCTCTTTTTCTGTTAAATGAGATCAGCCTACATCTGATGCTCTTATTAAAGCAGCACAGAGCAACTTCCCCATGTCTGCTGAGGAACTTCATGTGTAAGATTCAGAACGTTCATATCTAGCTGGACAAACAAACAGGAAATCCACTTCTACAGGAGTGGAAGGATTTAACGCAGGCTTGGACTTTCAGAACACAGGAGAATGATGCAAAAAGAAGAAAACGTGATGGAAGTGGTGGCTGTCTTTTTCTGGAACTCTAAGCCGTAAAAAGCTCTGGGATATTAAAATGAAATCCTGTGGCTTTTGTTATATACTAATAAAGCATTTAAGCTTTTTTAATGGCTCTACTGCCTCGAAATTCTGCACAACCACAGGCATCCAAATCATCGCACACAAAGCTATAGATGGAGGAGGGTTTAATGTTTCATAATAAAATGGTTTTGAGTGCGTTTTGGGCCAAAAACAGTCACTACAGTTGCTACATTTGTATCACTCTGCTGGGAAAGACCGCATTGATGTCCTCAGATAATGTTCTGATGTCATGAGAGGAACATTTGTTGCCTCTGGCACCATCTAGTGGTCACCAGCTCACACCGCGTGAGTCAGGTGGTTGTCAGCTGCTTCAAAAAGAAGAGGGGGAGGTCATTTCCTGCCCCTCCCGACACAGAGTGGGAATTCTAATCAGAAATGAACGATCGCCTGAATCCAGCCCTCAGACACACACAGTGCTGACTAAAGCCACTAAAGATAAAGTCAAGTCTAGATTAAGTCCAGGTGTGCGCTCGTACCTGAGATGGCCATCTGTTGGATCTTGAACTGGATGTTTATGGTGGGGTTCTCGTCGGGTTTGGAGGCTCCGGCCTGCAGGCTCATGGTGCCCTTCAGGCTGGGAAGCTTCTGTGGGTTGATCTTACCAACATCCCATGTCAATAACTGGCAAAAAAGGAGAAGACGGCACAGGAAACATGAGCTGAGACAAAGCCAGTGCATTCCCTCCTGCTGTGAGTGAGGAGCGTCCCTCTCTCCGTGGGCCTGCCGGCTCTGGATGGGACTCAAAGGATGGCGGGTACCTTTGTGACTGGGTCGAAGGTGTAGGTCCCCTGGGACGGGTTGAGGCTGGCGTTGAGGACGCCACGCGGCAGCTGGCTGCTGACCAGGACTGACTCCACTGCCTTGCCCATGGTCTGTTTGGGGCCCAGGGTCAGGTCGAAGCGACCCTGAGAGCTTCCCTCCCGGAAGGTGATGTTGTGCTTGACGTAGACAGGGATGGCCACCAGGCTGGGGAAGGGGAGGGAGAGGGTGGGGGGTCAGCACACAAAGCGTTCAGAGGAGCCCGTGCAGAGGCAGATTTGCAGTTCAGGTTTGACATTGTCTGAGTAAAGGCTAACTTTTGAGAGCTGACGTGGTAGGAGAGCAAGCGGAAGTTTCCGTCGGGTGGGATGAAGGAGAGGATCCGCTCGGCTTCCCAGCGCTTAAAGCGGACGCACGGGTGGAAGCTGACGTCGTCCAGCAGCCGCGGATTCTGAGGAAGAAGAGCCAGAAAACTTAGACTGAAAGTTGGATTAAGAACAACTCTGTAATGATCTTTTCTCCGCTTGGTATTCCTTTAAATTCAGGGGATTCAAAAGAGGAAAAACTGATGATCTTAACTGTCTCTAATAGAAAAAATAATAACAAAAAGGAAAACTAAGAAACAGTTGTGTGTCTGGTGGTTGTCAGAGCAGCTTCACACACACATGGGAAAGTTCTCAGTCCAACCCTTTAAATAAAAAATAAAAAAACTTCTCTTTGACTCTTTAGCTTCACACTGGAATGAATTTAAGAACTTGGCGTGGTTAAGAATTATTTTTTAATTAAATTTTTTTTAAAGACAACAACAAAAAAAAAGAAACTCACCATGAATGAGAGAGTGAGGTCGGGCATCCCTGTCAGTTTCACACAGGCGTCAATCACTCCCTGGATTTCGGCTGTGATGGTGGAACCTGCAGATATTATGCAACAAAGATGCTCTTAGAAGCATAAAAAGTCAAAAAGCCAGCCAACGGCAACCCGTGGCCCCGCGAGGCGGTACCTGATTTATCAATGATGGCATCGATCTCTTCCACCACGTCGAAGTAGGCCTCGTTGTTGGTGTACTTGACGCCGGTACGTCTCCAGGGCACCACCGACAGCTGTCCGGTGGGGAGCTGCTCCCCCACGTTGGTGCTGCCTGGAAGAAAACCGGCACACCATTTGAAAGGAGCCTCTTCTGTTAGTTCTGCGTCTGCTCAGCCTGAAAAGCCGCAGCATGGCATAGCCGGTGGGGCAGAAACCTGTGATGGTGTTGACCATCGTGCGCAGGATGGTGGGAGGCTTGATAAGCTCCTTGAGGATATTGGACTCGGTGGCCAGGGGGAAGCCGTTGTCCAGCATCTCCTCCAGCAGTTCGTAGACGACTACCACGTTGTCCTTGATGGCCGCCTCCGTACACACCCCAAAGTAGTCCTGAGGAGCGAGAAAACACATGTTATGTGTGTGGACTGAGGCCACCGTGAGCTAGAAGTGGGCTGAAAAACACCCCCGTCCCCTCCCTCCCTCCCTCCCTCACCTGGAAGGTGTCCACAACTCTGTGCAGGAACTCGATGACAAACAGCGGCGGCACCTCGCTCTGGATGACAGCCACAAAGTAGATGCGGTGCCTGAGCACGCTGATGAGGTAGTGGTGCGGCGTGGGGATGACGGGGGGCACGTTCTCGGGCTCCGTGGCGCGCTCTTGGGCCTCAAAGAAGTAGTCGCACACGGAGCGGCTGACCACGCTTTTCCAGTGCTTCTCCAGGAAGATGTCCCCCGAAGCGTTTATCAGGAACAAGCTGTGGATCATGTTGACCTAAGGCTGAGAGCCTAAAATGGACGGGGGGGGTAAACCGTGGGGCGTTTAGTTGATGCAGGAAAACAAACAAGCACTGAACCTGAAAAGTTTGCTGTTATTTTTGGAGCAGTGGACCTAAAACTGCAGCAGTTAATTATTTGATATCAACCCCCTCTGAGGGGTAATTTACTCATTTTAGAAAGAAAGAAAAGAGAAAAAAATAGCTAATTGATAAAGGCTTGAAACAAGAAAAAAAAACTCCCTCCTCACATGACAGCTGCTGGCTGGAACATGACACCGACACAGTCATTAAACATGAAGAAAAAGCTATCCAGTCCCCCCGGATGAAACTTAACCCAGCCTAGAATCCTTACTGTTACACTTACGACCAAAAAACAAATATCAAGCTAATGAATATGTAGCCATCTGTAGCACATAGCACACTTAGGCCTCCATCTCCTCACATCAGGATGCTACATCCGACCTGCCTCCTGACTCAGTCTCATGACGGGAAAAGCTCCGTCTTCCGTGTCCGGGGTAAACTAACCATCAAACAACGGTTCATATGTGTCGGCTATCAATGCAGCTTTTAAAGCCAACCACTCGTGAACGTCCAAAGCCTTACCGAAGCTATTTTTCTTCAGGTTTTCGTCTCGCCTTTCGCCTTTTCGCTCACTGAAAGCTTAAACTGCCGTCGTTGCTTCCCGTTAGGCGGAGCAGAATATCCTGATCCCTGACGGGATGGACGTGCACAACGAACCAACCAGCGGCCAGAAAGGCTTCAAAGTCCCGCCTACTCAAGGAAGATACGGGTTAGAAATGCGGAAGCTGTTAGCACGTGATTGATCTGTGATTGGCCCAAAGCTGGAGCGCAAGGGTAAATATCAGAGAAACTGTACGCTTATTGGCTTTGAAATGTACCTGGTCTGACATTTTGTTTCCAGTATCAGATTTCATCTTGTGCTGTTCGTATGCATCAGAGTTTGGCATGTACGGCCTTACTGGACAAAACACAATGCACTTCCAGGGAAATTATAAATAATAATAATACATCAAATTTAAATTGAAATAGGTAAAGAAAACTGTTACATACTGTGTTTTTTATTTAAAACATTAAACATGTCAAGCTATTTTCCACGTTCTGAAAAGTTCTAATTATTAGTAAAAACTCGTGACTAATGAGTGCAGTGAAATACATATAATCAGGATTAAGATACATTTATTGAATCCATAAAATAGCCAGCTCTAATCCACATGACCCTAATCCTGAACTTCAGCAGTTTTCTGATAGAGACCTGTTTTAGATATATATTATATATATAAATAATTTTGCCAGGTATCAATCCCCATTTATTAAATAGCCATTTGTGCTTTCAAATATTCTGTTAAAATGTTTTTGCCATTGGGGAAAAGGTCTTGTGGTTTTAGTGGGGCTTTTTCAAATTTCAAACCAAACAAGGATAATGTTATTCTGATTCCACACATACACTATATTGCCAAAAGTATTTGCTCACCTGCCTTGACTCACATATGAGCTTAAGTGACATCCCGTTCCTAATCCATAGGGTTCAATATGACGTCGGTCCACCCTTTGCAGCTAGAACAGCTTCAACTCTTCTGGGAAGGCTGTCCACAAGGTTTAGGAGTGTGTTTATGGGAATTTTTGACCATTCTTCCAGAAGCGCATTTGTGAGGTCGCACACTGATGTTGGACGAGAAGGCCTGGCTCTCAGTCTCCGCTCTAATTCATCCCAAAGGTGTTCTATCGGGTTGAGGTCAGGACTCTGTGCAGGCCAGTCAAGTTCATCCACACCAGACTCTGTCATCCATGTCTTTATGGACCTTGCTTTGTGCACTGGTGCACAGTCATGTTGGAAGAGGAAGGGGCCAGCTCCAAACTGTTCCCACAAAGTTGGGAGCATGGAATTGTCCAAAATGTCTTGGTATGCTGAAGCATTCAGAGTTCCTTTCACTGGAACTAAGGGGCCAAGCCCAGCTCCTGAAAAACAACCCCACACCATAATCCCCCCTCCACCAAACTTTACACTTGGCACAATGCAGTCAGACAAGTACCGTTCTCCTGGCAACCGCCAAACCCAGACCCGTCCATCAGATTGCCAGATGGAGAAGCGCGATTCGTCACTCCAGAGAACGCGTCTCCACTGCTCTAGAGTCCAGTGGCGGCGTGCTTTACACCACCGCATCCGACGCTTTGCATTGCACTTGGTGATGTATGGCTTGGATGCAGCTGCTCGACCATGGAAACCCATTCCATGAAGCTCTCTGCGCACTGTTCTTGAGCTAATCTGAAGGCCACATGAAGTTTGGAGGTCTGTAGTGATTGACTCTGCAGCAAGTTGGCGACCTCTTCGCACTATGCGCGTCAGCATCCGCTGACCCCGCTCCGTCAGTTTACGTGGCCTACCACTTCGTGGCTGAGTTGCTGTCGTTCCCAAACACTTCCATTTTCTTATAATACAGCTGACAGTTGACTGTGGAATATTTAGGAGCGAGGAAATTTCACGACTGGATTTGTTGCACAGGTGGCATCCTATCACAGTTCCACGCTGGAATTCACTGAGCTCCTGAGAGCGACCCATTCTTTCACAAATGTTTGTAAAAACAGTCTGCATGCCTAGGTGCTTGAATTTATACACCTGTGGCCATGGAAGTGATTGGAACACCTGATTCCGATAATTGGGATGGGTGAGCAAATACTTTTGGCAATATAGTGTATCTTCCATTCACATCTAACTTTATGTAAATAACGCTGTGCAGAAAACTACATTTGATGAAGTCTTCCTACCTCATTTGATCAGTTTTAAGTTTCATTTGTAGTGATTGAAACCGAAAAAAAACACCTAAGCAGATGTTCACCAGCTGTGCTGCTGTTTGACTTTCAACATCAGCACCAGTTTCCACCGTGGAACTCCACGTTTGGAGACATTTCACTTAGTTTGACAGGGATGTTTCCTAAAAAGCCAGCAAGAGAGGGAAATTATTGATTCAATGAGGACATCTAGTGGTCACAAATTGTTCAAAGCTAAGAAACCAAAAATGATTCGCACAGATTGCTTACTGGCAATAGGAGCTGAGTAACTTAACTCTGAGGAATGCTTTGATGGCAAATTTAGTGACAGACAAGAAATCAGTTTCCTGCTTCGGTTTAGAGGTCAGATAATCTTTGTGAATGATGGCAAAGACCTGGTAATGCATTGTTATGATGAGAATTTGTGAGAGAGAAGTGAACAAAAAGCTGCAATGCCCTGCGGTGGAGACGAGGAACTGAGGAGAATTGAAACTGGTTGCAAAGAAAGATGAGAAGGCTGTAGATAAACTTGAGAGCAGGGGTATAGGAATCCTTTCAGAATTAGATGTTTTAAACATAGGAAGCCCCTGAGCCTACACGGAGAATATATGCAGTGCTTGGATTATTTTTTTGTGAAAAAATGCTGCAAAATCCCTGACTTTTTGCTTGTGTGCATCAGAGAATTGATGCTTGTTTGAAGGCCAAAGGTCATAACACCAAAGACTTACAACAAATTGATAGAAATAAACTATCCTGAGAAATCTGGCCAGAGTGTAAAAAACGCATGAATCCCAAAGGGTTGGAGTGCGTTTTCAGGCAAAGGCGAAGCCTCCCTGCTGGTTTGTGGCTTCATTTCTGCAGATGAAGCTGGAGATCCGGTCAGGATTTGTGTCCTCAAATCTGAGCAATAAAGGCAAATATTTATCCACCAGGGCGCTGGATTGGTTCTAAATTCATTCTACAACAGCACAACGACCCCAAATTATGCATCAATGGTAATCAAGAGCCATCTACAGCAGAAAAAGCCAAAGCCCCGATGTCCACACCATCTGGGATCACCTGAAGAAATCAAGGATGAGGAGGCCTGCGTCCTGTGGAGTTCTATGAGTTTGTAACAACCTACCTGCTGATTTCTTCTGTTCACTCACTGCATTGTTAATTTATGAAAATAAACTAAACCTGTTTTCATACCCGGCCACAAACGTTTGCGCATCATCTAAATATGTATAATCTATATGTATAAATAGAAATAAGTGACTAACTTTAACAATTGAGCAAAAAGCAAATAAAGTGAGGAGCAGCGTTTTTGGGGATTGTTCAGAAAGTCCTTTTGGTTTTAAAACACGCAGTGTGCAAAAGGAAAAAAACTCTTAACTGGACTTTAACGCCCAGAGGAGAGAAAAACAAAAAGTCCAGGAGGAGCGGCTTGAGCGGAGAAGAAGGAAACATGAGTGGCTCAACATAATTTATTTTCATTTTATGTTAAAATGTACAGAGTTCTTTGAAAGTACTTGCTAAGAAAGAAAAAACAAAAAACAAAAACAAACAAAAAAAAAAAACGAATAAATGGAAATACATACAGGGACAGAGTTGAGAGCCGAGGTGCGCGAGCGCTGGTCCACCTTCACTGTGCGCTCGCCCGTCACCCCGCCTCTTTATTTTGCGCTCTCTCTCTCTTAGCATACAACGCAACATGTACAATTACAAAGGATACAAAAAGGGAAGCAATATAAACAGACAAATATACTGAGCTCATTTTTACATGCCTCTTAAATGTAAGGAAATCATCCTATACACACACGAGTAAAAAACAAAACAAAAGGAAAAGAATGCCAAGTGACCTTTAGATATCTTGTAGTCCTTTTTCTTTAAAATAGCATTAATATACTACACAAAGATAGAAAAACTCTAGAGATGAGATGGAATGGAGAGGTTAAAGGCATCTTAAAGTCACTAAAAGTGAGTGGTAATTTTTTTACATTTTCAATTTCATAGTAATTTTTACCCAAGAGGCGAGCTAAAAAATATGTCGTCTTTTTTATTTTTATTTTTTTATTCTTGTCGTTTCCTGAAACAGAGGTGAAAAAAATGACAGTACCAATATCAATGTCGGAATTTCCTTTTTATATTATAGAAAAACATTTTCTCTACAACAGGTTTCTAAAGTCAAAAAGAGTCAGCTTGTGTCATAAAAGAAAGCTGCCCAGTCTGATAAAATTCAGAAAAAGAAAGGACCAGAGGAGAGGAAGTACGGAACAGAGGATTTGCGTGTCGGGTCTGTAGGAAAGAAAGAGAAACTCCTTTTGACTTTGAATACTGGTACACGGAGCAGCGAGACCGGCCGCTCCACCCGCCCACAGCTGGAGGGCCACAGCTGGGGGGCCACAGCTGGAGGGCCGAGGATGGGGCGGCTGGCCCCGCCTCCACAGGAGCCCGCTGACAATGGGAGTGCTGACGTTTGTAGTAAGAAAAAAAAAGAACATTACGCTTTGAACCGAACACACCGATGGAAAGAAGACTCAGGGAGCCGTTTGGGCCACTTGAGAAAGGAAGGCCTGCTAGGACGAACCCCACTTTCCTTTGAGCGGCTAAATGGAAATTCCACCCTTTGCTCTGCTTTAAAAAACACAAACAAACAAAAAATAACAACGCCGTCCGTCAGTGGAGTGTGGACAAAAAGAGCCGAATGTTGGATTTCCTGAGCTAGCCACCGATGGGCAACAGCTAGTCAGTGTGTGCGTGCGTGAATATGTGTGTGTCTGTGTGTGCCGAGTATCGGGAAGTACCAGAATATTTACATTGAGACATTTCAAGAGTGGCAGAAAAACTGTAAAAGAACACTACTTGCTTCATGTGTGGTGGATAATGGAGCAACGCGCCCGTCTCTTCTGCGTCCTGCTGGGGGAAGACAGAGACTCCGGGAACAGCTGGGCCACCTCCTGCACCCCCCACCCCCCCGGGGGCTCCTCTGGAACGCGTGAGGAGCCGCCCGGGGGCGTTTGTTTGTTGTTGGGTTTTTTTTTTTTAGTGCATTTCAGAATGCCACACATATAAAGACCAAAGCATATAAGAGGTCAGACTGCACACGAGTATTTAAAATAAAATAATAAAAAAAACAAACAACAAAAACAATAACAAAAATAAGATTCAACATTATGTTTTAACAAAACAGAGCGACTGTCCGCCTGTAATGTCCCCCCCCCCCCGTCTCTTTTCTGAAGGTAAGGCTTCCTATATCCGTTAAAAGATTGTGTGCATGTTGAGTCTGTCTGTCCAGTCCCAGAGGACCGGGCTGACCTGCATTGTCTTTCGTTGTCATTCGCGCCCCCCCCCCTTCCTTCCCACCTCCCGAGCTGACGTGCACGGCTGACGTCCACGTGCGCGTCCGAGCCCGAGCCCGACGGCTACTCCCACACACAGCCAGCTGGAGGGGGAGGGGGGACATTCCCGAGTAGAGGAAAAAAAAAATGGGGACAAAATGACAACACAGAGAACAGGAAGCCCCGACAGGCCCGCCGTCTCCCCTGGCGCCCGCTGAGGCGGCGCCCGGTGGAGTTGCAGCCGTTTAGAGACGCGTGGAGCTGGGCGGGCCTCCTCTGGCCCCCCCCCCGCCTCTTCCTCCTCCGCTGCCCGGCCGCTCATCTGCTCATGTACGGGGACTGTTTGGGGACTCCGGCGTAGCTGTGGTGAGAGGGGCCGGTGTACATCATGTTGCCGTGGTGATTGGGCTGCATGGGCTGCTGGGGGTAGCCCTGTCCCCCCATCATGCCCATCTGCATCTGCATGGGGTACTGCGCCGGCTGGTTCATGTAGGCCGGGTTGCTGTGGTAGCCGCTGTTCATCATGGGCTGCGGCATGCGGTAGCCGGCCGACATGGCGTTGAGCGGCGTCATGTTCATGGAGTTGTACGGCGCCGGCGTGGGCATGAGGTTGGGCATCATGCCGCGCTGCACGGCCAGGGTGCGCGGCGTGCCCTGCATGGCCACGGCGCCCGAGCTGCGGCCGTACAGCTGCTGCTGGTGCGCGGCGGGCGCCAGCTGCTGCGTGGCCTTGGAGCGGATAGAGATGTGGCCCTTGACGGTGGTCATCTGGCCCTGCAGCCGCTGCGTGTGCGGCGGCCCCAGGCTGATGTTGGCCGCCGGCATGTTGCACTGCAGCTGCAGCGAGCCCAGGTTGGGCGGCGAGGCCATGGGGGGCTGGCCCTGCGGGAGGGGCGTGTGCGGGGAGGGGGCCAGCCCCGGGTTGGAGAGCGAGACGCTGGTGGCGTAGGAGGTGACGGAGGCCGAGTGGGAGTAGGGCATGGCGTGGGGGTCCATGATGGTGTTGGTCAGCTGCTGCAGCTTGGCCAGGCTGAAGGTGGCCGAGGGCTGGGGGTAGCCGCCCGTGCCAAAGTCCTGGCCCATGCGCTCGTAGAGGGCGCGGCCCCCCCCCTCCGCCCCCGCTCTCAGGGATCTCCATGATCATGGGCGTGGAGGCGAAGCCGTTACCCATGCTGCACTGGGACAGCGCCTGCTGCTGTGGGGGCGGCGGCGCCGAGGGCGGCGGCTGGGCGTTGGCCGCCTGCTGCTGGGGGGGCTGGGGGACCTTCTTCTGGGGCTGCGGCTGCTGCTGCTGGTTGGTGCTGGGGGGCCTCTCGATCACGCCACAGCTCTGCGGCGACTTGATGCCGCAGCTGGGCGTGTTGGAGGGCGGCGGGGGCGGTGGCGGCTGGGGCACAGCGCCGCCCACGTTTCCGCCCCCCGGCCCGCTGTTGGGCCCCGGCCCGGCCTGCTGGATGAGGCTGCAGCTGCCCATGGCCAGCTGGGACCCCCCGCCCCCCGAGGAGGAGGACAGGCTGGGCGCCTGCACGTAGGAGCAGCTGCTGGACTGCGAGGACGAGGACGGCGTGGCCGACGCTGAGGACGACGAGGCCGCCGCGGACGAGGCCGCCGGGGCCCCCACCACCACGCCGGCCCCGTTCCCGGCCCCGCTGCTGCCCCCGCCCATGGTGGAGTCGTAGCTGCTGGGGTTGTCATAGTTCTCGGTGGTGCTCTCGATGCTGCCCAGGTCGCTGAAGCCGCTGTCCACCACCTGCTGCGAGTGGTCCGACACGGAGGGCACGTCCATCATGGGGGACGTCTCCATGTTCTGCTGGGAGGGGGCCGACAGGGAGCTGGGGTGCTCGGGCGTGATCTGGGTGTAGCCGGCGCCGCCCGCCGACCCGGGGGGGCCCGGCGTCCCACCTCTCTGGCCGGCCGGGGGGGCGTCCACCATGCCCGAGGGCAAGCCCGGACTGTTGACCGAGCGCACCGACTGGCTGGGCAGGGGGGGCACGGGGGGCGTGGGTAAGGGGCTGCTGTGCTGCGAGGCGCCGCACTCCTCCACCAGAGCCAGCGCCTCCTCCTCGGCCTCGCCCGCGTGGCTGTAGCTCTGCAGCGTCCGGCAGGCGGCCAGCGTCTCCTCGCAGTCCTGGTAGGCGCCGTGGTGCGGCTGCGGCTCCGCCTCCTCGTCCTGCGCCTCGCCCTGGGTCAGCGACTGGACGGCCTGCACCGTCTCCAGGTCCAGCTCGTTGGAGTGGTGGTGCGGGTGGTGCGGGTGGTGGTGGCCCAGCTCCTCCTTGAAGTCGGCGTGCGGGTGGGCGTGCGGCGGCTCCATCAACAGCGTGACGTCCTTGTCCTCGGGGTGCAGGGGCTGCAGCTGCATGGGCTCTGAGGACACCGACATGGCCGTCACCGTTTCCACCGCCGCCGCGGCCGCCGCCGACTCCTCCTGCTCGCGGCGCCGCCGCTCCTCCTGCTGCGGGTCGGCCGAGGAGGGCCGGCCCTTGGCGTCCGGGCCCTCCTCCTCAGCCTCCTCCTCCTCTTCGTCCTCCTCCTGCTTGCTGACGTAGTCCCGGGTCACGCTGTTCTCCATGTCTAAAAAAGGCTCGGCGCCTTGGGGTTCCTCTTTGACAGGGGGGGAGTTGGCCTGCGAGGCGGGCTCCTCCTCCTCCTCTTCGTCCTCCTCCTCCTCGTCCGACTCCTGGCCCTTCCTCTTCTTGCCGCCGTTGCTTTTGTCCTCCAGGTGGCCGTCGCCCTCGTCGTCGGCGTCGTGCTCCTCGCTGCGCCGGCTTCCCGAGGCCGCCGCCGCCGCCCGCCTGCCCACGCCCCCGCATTCCTCTTCTTCCCTCTCGTCGTCGTCGTCGTCTTCCTCCCGGTCGCCCATGTCCACGTCCTGGGGCCGGGGCGGCGGGGCCCGGGGCCCCGAGTGTGACGAAGAGGAGGAGGGCGACAGCAGGGGGCGGGAGGGCGGGCGGCTGGGCTTGTCCTCCTCCCAGGCTCTCTCCGCGTCCTCCTCCTCGTCTTCCTCCTCCTCCTCGGGCTCGGAGGTCGGGGGCGGCTTGGGGGCGGGCTGCGGCGGCTGGAGGAGCGCGCGGTTCTTGGGTGGCCTCCCTCGCCTTTTCGGCACCTTCTGCTCCACGGGCTTGGTGAAGTAGTCGTCCTCTTCATCCGAGTCCTTCGGCTTGGGGTCTCGGCTCGCCGCCTTGGCGTTGTGCTCGCCCGTGGGCAGCAGCTGGGGCTCTTTGTCCAGCTGCAGCAGCCGCTGGCGCTCCGCCTCCTCCTGGGCCCGCTGCAGGTACCAGCTCCGGGGCTTGCGGCCCGGCTTCATCTTGATTTTGGGGGGCTGCGGGTCCCGGCCCTGGGCCTGGCCGTCGGCGCCCGCCTGCTGGTTGGGACCCCCGCCGGGTGGCTTCCCCGGCCCTCGTTTCTTCCAGTGCAGCGGTTTGCGGCTCTTGCCCTTCGGCCAGCCCTTCTTCTTCTTGACCGGGGCGTCGGGGGTGACCGCCGGCATCTCCGAGGTCGTGGCCGACAGAGCGGCCGCAGGCTTCAGCACGGGAGTGAGCTCTGAGAAGAGGGCGAGACAGAGCAGGGTTAGAGCAGCTAAACGACTCGGAGGGAAAGGGGGCAGCCTGCCCGCCTGCTTACCGTCTTCCTCTGAGTCACTCAAAGTGGCGAGCCGGCCCCTCTTGGCCGCGGGGTCGGACAGCCTCAGGGCGGGTCTCGCTGGGGGATAGCGCCGCAGCGGGTGGCCCAGCGACATCTCCTCCTCCAGCCTGGGCATCGGCCTCTCTGAGTCCGAGTCCACGAAGGGCTCGTCCAGCACCTCGGTGGTCTCAGAAATGGTCTCGGTCACCACGCTGCTTTGGGGATGGCTGCGCTGGCGAAAACGAGGCCTCTTCAGAGGCTTCTGGGTACAAACAGTGGCTGAATTAGGTGGGCCTTGGAACGGCAGGCTTCAGGAAAAACGCCTCGGTAGTAAAAGTAGCTTCTCACCTTGCATTTGAGCCCCATGGCTGGCTTGGTGAGGATGGGGGGGGAGCACCCTCTGCCCTCCTCCTCGTCCTCGTCCTCCTCTTCGTCGCCGCTGCTCTCGAAGAGGCAGCTTTTCCTGAGGGGCAGCCCGTCGCTCAGCCTGGACATCACGGGAAGCTGTGGCAGGCCCTCCCCGGGCCCCTCGGACAGCCGGGGCTTGGGGCCCCTCTTTTTCCTGGGGGGCCTCCCTCTGCGGGTGGGGGCTATGGGCGGGTGGCGGGCCATGTCCAGCGCGTGGAAGGCCGCAGCGTCCGCCTGCCTGTCTAAGGAGAAGAGCGAGGGCGGGCTCATGGAGGACCCCGCCAGCTTCCCTCCTCGGGTCTCCTCCTCCTCCTCGTCCTCGTCGTCCACGGGCCGGATCTTGGGCGGCCGCCCCACCCGGGCGCTGTTCTTCACCTTGCCCCAGGGCCAGTTCTTGGGCGGGCGGCCCCGGGGCCTTCGCTCCCCGTTGGTTGGCAGAGGGGGGCGGGGCGCATCAGGGACAGGCTGGGGACAGCGGACGGGGACGGCCGACGGGGAGCTCTGGCTGATGGGAAACCCCAGAAAACCCTTCCGTTCCTCCTCGTCCTCATCGTCCTCCTCTTCCTCCCTCGTCTCCGCTCGCCTCATTTGCCAGGACAACGGCGGAGCCTTGTGACCCGGTTTAATCTATTCCCAGATCACAAAAGTAGCCGTAAGTCACCGAGCGCCGGTCAGCTCGGACGCCGCTCCACCTCGCTCCACACGCTCACCTCTTTGCGATTGTCTTCCACTGGTTCTTCGTCCTCCTCATCGTCATCTCCGTCGGCGTCGGAGACCACAGTGTTGGTCACGATGACCGGCGTCCAGCGGAGGCATTCGGGGTCGACGTCCAGCTGCCGCGGCCGGGCCCTCAGTCGGGCCATGTGATTGGACACCAGCTTATCCCGTCGCACCAACACGAGCCTGAGGGGGCGTGGCAGAAACAGGCACGAGGCTCACACACGATCGGCCTCGAGTTTCCCAGCATGAGAGGGCCCCGTTTGTCCTGATCTGCTCCACCACTGACCTGTCCCCCCGCTGCTCCAGCATGCCCAGGCTGTGCAGGGTGGAGGTGATGTCCTGCGGGCAGATGCCCGTCAGTTTGCTGAGTTGTCGGATGCTGATCTGCCGGTCGCAGACCTCGTGGAGACACTCCAGAACCACGCTCCGCCAGTAGGCCATGTAGGACAGCCGGCCCAGGTCTGAGAGCGGCTTCTCCGGCGATCCCGGCTGTCCCTCTCGCTTTGACAGTAAGTAGCCTTAAGAAAACAAGCAAAAAAAAAAATGTAATTCATCGCTTTGTTTATGGAAAGGGATAAACTGGGGTGTAGGAGCAGTGTCCTTACTGAAGTCAATGAGAAAGCGGCCGTAGCCTTTGCGCTGGTACTGTGGAAGAATCATGATGCACGACACGTTGTACTTCTGCTGACAGTGTTTCTCCTGGAAAAGGAGCAATGAAATACCCACAGGGTTGTCAGAATTCATCTGGGAGGTTTAATCTGGGTTCAGGTTCCAGCTAAAGGAGGGGGATGGAGAACCCTGACTGGGTGTCCGGACGGCGTCCGCAGTACCTTGGAGAAGTAGCCGACGAGGTGGCAGCCTTTGCTGTCGTTCTGGGTCAGGACGTAGAAAAGGAAGGGCTCCACGTCATAGTAGAGGGTCTTGTGGTCCAGGAAGAGCTTGGCCAACAGACACAGGTTCTGACAGTAGATTGTGCTCACATTTCCGTCCACCTGGTAAAGAATTGACAAACCAAAGAGTTCAACATAATAACTCGGGTCTCTACGGAGGAAAAACAAGCACCCTGTGTGCAAATGGGGAGGAGGTTAGAGGAGGTGGGCTGAGGCTGGCGGAGTCGTGGTGGGGGCCCCATCTGAGGGTCAATCTGAAGGCCAATCCTCACCTCAAACACGGAGACGTCGTCCTTCCTGTAGATCTCGTTGGCAGGAGGGTGGAACCAGCTACACTTCTTCATGTGCTGGTAGAGGATGCTCCGACTCTTCATGTAGCGTAAGCAGAACTCACACAAGTAGAGCTTGGGTAGTCTGGGAGGAGGGGAAAGAGGCTGAATGAAAGCTGGGAAAGTGAGGCCCGGGCGGGTTTTATCTGCCGACGAGGTGTTACTGTCAACAGCTTTATACGTGAGCTTCATTAAGCGGGGGGTGGGGGGGGGCTCATTCCCACATCTCCAAACAGGACTTACCTGCTGTACTCCTGCGGGTAGGGAGATGAATACCACGTCTGGATTTCAAACTTGCCAAATTCGATAACCGATGGACAGCGCATCTGAGGGTCTGGAGGGCCCGTCACCCCGACTTTCTATTGGGGAGAAAACCAAGTGGGGCAGGGGGGGAGAGGTCAGATCCTTGTTAACTCCGGGGGGCATTAGCAGATGACAGTTTGTACACCAGCAGTGTTCTGCATCTTTCCATCCCAGCTCCTCAGCCTCTCTGGGGGTAATTCACTGAGGATCTACAGCCTTTTAATACGACTCCTGTGATGCTGGCAGAACGCCCACCGTCTCCTCAGCTGACTGAACATAAAAGGGCTGAATTTATGTCTCCTCTCTTTAAAGACCGCCTCACCTGTCAGGACACTGACGCTAAAGTTTAAACCCCTAACTTAGCCTTGGCAGAAGCCATCCACTCCTGGGTGTATTTACTCTAACCGGCCCTGCGGCAGTTCCCATCATATCAGCGTGGCAGGACTTCCTCACTGCAAAGCTTTTGTCCTACGATAACCTCTCCTTATTTGCATAAAACAGTCACCTGAAGCTGAACCTTTGACCCTAAGTGTGTCCTGCATTTGTCATCCAGCTGCGGCCCATTTGCACTGCATCCGTGGTAATGTGGGATCTTAATGTCCACGTGGAACTGGGCAGCTGCTGCGTGCCAAATTAATTTATTTTCATTGCTGAAACTCGTAGCTCATTGACTTTTTGCATGCTTCCTGTAAACGGTCCAAGCAGCTGTTGACTCTGCTCCCTGCTGGCCTCTGGGCCGGCGTACCTGTAGAGCCAGCTCCTGGATGTGTCGGAACAGTTCTATGTCTTTTTCCGTCAGGTTCTCGTGGCCGGGCAGTTTTTCGTCCTCGTCACGCCAGTCGCTGCCGTCTTGATTTTCTGGGAGAGGAAACAGAGGTGACGTGACTGGAAACCCAGCTCCGGCCTCTTTGCAGCAGTTTCTTTTTTTTAAAGCCACATTTCAGCAAAGACGGACATTTTTAGGGATAAACCGACATGCTTTTCTCATCCCTACCTCCCCTGTCGTCTCCGTCTTTGCGACTGCTTTTCTTCCGGATGCGGCACTGCTGCGAGTAGTCCACCACCTCCTGCCGGGCCTTGCGGCCCTCCGGCGACGGCGTGAAGAACTTGGTGAGGGCGTCGATGAGGCCCTTGGTCTTGTTGTTGAAGCGCAGGCTGCTGTGCGACTGCTCATCGTCTCCCCGCATGGAAAAGAGCAGCCGGTCGTCGCCGGGGTAACCCTCGCAGGAGGAGCTGGAGGAGGAGTGGGCTGAGGTGGAGCGCTTCCGCCGACCTCGCCCCCCCAGTTTCTTAAAGGGCCGACCCGGCCTGTGGAGGAAGACGGGAGTCCAGTAAGCTCACGACGGCTTCACAAAAATACAGTTAGAATCAGGATGAAAAAAAACAAAAACTCTGTTGTGTGGGCAGGTGTTGGGTGCTCGGTACCTGTTCTTGGGCCGCCCCAGTGGGGCACTGTAGCGCCGCTTGATTTGTTCTGCCTTTTCGTGTAAGAGTGTCTTTCCCTTTTTCCTGGGCTGGCAGATCTGACAAATCCACATGCCTGGGAGGGAGACAGAACGCGTTCTTATTACACATCCCTACTTAATGGCGACGCTTTTCGGCTGCTCGAGAGAAAAGTTCCAGCTTTCCGTACCACTAGGATGGGACATTGAACCAGCATTCTTGTTGGTTTACCTTTAGGCATCCGCGTGAGGGGAGGATCACAGCACTCCATGTGGAAGCCCCGATCGCAGGAGTCACAGAACAACATGTTGTCCTGCACACACAAACCACCAGTATGGGTGAGTGGCCTGATAAGGGGGGCAATAATCTGAAGATCTGATGCACTTTGGTGGCACATTTTCACACTGAGCATCGCAGACGTCATCATCAACATTTCAGCAGGAAGTAGAGCCGTTTGTCCTGCTGTTAAACACTCTTCTTGATCAAGAGTGAAAACATGCAGGACTAGAATAGCTCCATCCCAGGACAGCAGATACATCTATCAGCATCACTCTTTGGCTCTTAAGTGGGGAAGAGAGGGCTGGGAGACGCCGTCTGCCTGCCAGTTCGCCGTGTCTGCTCGTCTACTCACCGCGTTCTTGCCTTGATCCTGACAGCTGCTGCAAGTCTTGCATTCGATGCACTGCCACCACAGAGCCTTGACTCGCACCGTGAGCTCTGGGGAGAACTTGAGACAGGACGGGTGGCCTGCAGGTAGACACACACACAGAAATGAGGACGCCGGCATGCCACACCGCTCTTTACGGTTGCTGCTGACTGACAGCCCTGACCCACTTGCGTCACTGTAAAAATATAGGGGGGAGAGGGGGGGGGACCCCTTTTGGATTTGAAAGCCCTTCTGAATCAAACCTGGCTGCAAAGAGTGTTCAAACAAAATATGACAATCTGTCAGAGTTGTGCTTTCCCCTTTCTTGGAGGAGAAACAAACAAGACAACCCTGTCTGGTACAGAAACCCTCTGAGGGGGGAGGCGCTCTGGCTCCTCTTTGCTGTCAACTGTGGTGTCAGGTCATAGCAGGAACGCTAGCTTGTGGAGCTTCAAAAACCAGATTTTTAGAGAACAATGGAGCTTTGAATTTTCTGAAAATCTAAACTTATGCAGTAAGAGAGTTTATGCGAACAAAGAAAAAAAAACCTATCAAAGCATTTTCCCATTAAAATCACAAAAATCCTGCACAGATTTCAGCACTTGGAGCTACGCGACTGGTTCACTGAAAAGCAGTGGAGCTGAACAGGAGATTAAACTAGTTCTTAAAGTCTAAATGCAGGTGAAATGTGCATCTTCCTTTAGATCAAACCCACGCTTTACAACAGGAGGCGTCTACAGAGCGATTCTGTTTGGCTTTACGCTGCGGCAGCCTGCGCTTAAACCACACAGCCAGGCGGGGATGTTAGTTTAAAAAGGTGTCAAAAGTCTTCGATCACACAGAAACACTCACCGCTGTTGCCGCAGTCGGCGCAGGAAATGAGCTCCTCCGGCTTCTTATCGCGGTTCTGCTCCTTGGTCCCCAAACAGAAGCTGCAGATGGGGATGGGCTCGGCCACGGGCTGGTGGGACACAGAGAGGGGAAGGTTGAGACTGTCGGCCAACTTAACAGCTTCACTGAGAGGAAGTCGACAAAGAGGCCCAGTGTGCCCCGCCACAGAGAGGAACTGTTGCTGTGTATATCAACGGGCTGACTCCACAGAGCATCTCTATGTGAGAACACACAGTTTGGGCTAGTGGGGAGCATTAGAGCTGCTCCGCTGATCCAGCTTGTATAATTTATGTGCTGTCATGTTAGACTCCGGTGCCGTTTGATCATCAGCTGGAACTCCGCTCCTCTGGCTGACTGGTTGAGGAGGTGAGCTCCACTCCAACGCGTCCCGTTCTGACACTTGTTCCTGAATGGTGCCACCGGGCTTTCAGTCATGGGGCTGAATGAATCATTTAGTCCTCCACGGATACGTGAACCCCGTCAGCAGGTGCAGATTCAAACGGAGTCAGACGTGCAACCGGCGAAACCCCGGCACCTCGCAGGCTGACAGACTTTGAAAAGGACCAGCCTGCCCACCAGGCCGGGAGGAAATAATACATAAATAAAAGCACATCTCCCAAGCTCTGCAGGAGCACCTCACGCCGTCAAAAAAAAGAAAACAGACGTGGCTTCAAAGATTCTGGAGCCTGGAAGGCTTGAGGGGAGGTGACGGCTTACTTCTACCTCAGAACACACCACATTCTGTCTACTGAGATTATCTAATAAGTTTGCTGTGTGTGAGGGGAATAAAAATCTATGGTCCAGCTACTGGACAGCCTGAGCTTCTTTTTTCAATTCTGCTCTACCGTTGTACAGACAAGAGTAAAAACAATCCTGTGTCAAAGGCAGATTGTCTGTGTCACATTAGTACCTCAAAAGGTCACAAAGTCCCAGAAATGTGCCAAAATAGTCTAAACGGAGAGTGCCAGTCATTAAGCGAGCTGTGCTGCGGCTTTTCCCCAGCTTGCATGAAAATCAAATCAAAGCGGCCGAGCATCCGTGTGAGAGGAGCTGGTGACAGGCTCCTGGATGAGCGTGGGGGCTCAGACGGGGAGTGCGCGGCATCTGTCGCCCTGCTGCTTCCCCAGCCTCAGCTTCGCGACAGAGAGGCAAAGAGAAAATAACCTGCGCGACACCCGAGCCGGTGTTTGCCTGGGGCCATGCGGGAACGCGGGAGGCAGAGCAAAGAAAGCCTCAACTGCGATCCGACGGCCGTGATGGCAGCTATATCTGAGGGGACGCTTCCCGCAGGTGGAGGACTGAGAGCCAAAGACAAACCCAGAACTTCTGAACAACATTATCCCAGAGAGGAATGGACAGAGTCCCAGAACCTCCAAGATTGACATATTTTGTTAGTGTGACTCAACAAGGCCTTATCTGAACTAAATCTGGAGCGCTTCATATGCAAATTGAGGAAGCTGAAGAAACAAAATAGCTAACAAACTATTAGCATACACTTCAGACCTCCACATAAATTAAAATGCGTTCTGAATTTAAGTGAACAGAATAAGACAGCCTGAAGGTGAGCAAACACAAACATCTACTTTAGACAAATACTCAGCACAATGAGGTTAACCAGGCTAAAGCGTGCTCTCCCCTCTCATCCAGTCTTCTCATCCGGTATCAGAAGCTGCTCGCCGTTTGTTCCCCCAGCTCTAATAAACCAGCTGACTTGCCTAATATGAGGAATTCTAAAGTGCCAACACCAGATAACAAGAACCGCCTGTCGTAGAATCCTTTCATTGTCATAAAGTACCATTTTTTCTAATGTGCGTCGGCACGTGTTCAAGCGGCTTCAAACGGAGCCTGAAATCAAAGTGGCCAGCAGTTGCGTTCTTTGTTATGATCCAATATGGTGGCTTTGTATTCAGTTTGTTTCATTTACTGAAGCCGCTTTTCCCAACTTTGCAAACTCTGAAAACAAAATCCAACCTCAGGGAGGGTAAAAGAAAAAAGCCGTCTACATGGGGCAAACAATGAAAGAAAAGAAATGCTCCAAACACATGAATAGCGCCATTCACCACCGAATGCACAGGTAAACAGCTTAATGTTACACTTAATGCCTCTAAAACCACATATTTCGCGTCTGTCAGGGGGTTTTCACTCCGCCAAAGTCATGACACGTCTTAAAAGGAAAACTCTTGGCAAAAAAAACCGAAAGAATGATTCTATTTGCTGGATTAAGAGATTTTCTGCAGCACAGTGGATATGCATGTGGCTGCAGAGAGCCAGAGAGGCCGATTGTCACTGAAAAGAGAAGACGCGGACAAAATATGATTTATTGGGTTCATTTCCCTCCGATTCCCTGCTGGCCTTTACCCACAGCAGCTGGATAAAAGGAGGAAAGAAGGATGCGACAAGAGCCAAGGGAAGTGAGAGGTAGACTCAGAGGGGCCGGCAGAGAGGAACACGTAGGCTTTCCGCTGAGGTGAGGCGAGCGTCGGCATTCTCAGCTCTGATTTGTGGAAAGAAAGGGATGAAGAAAATCCCAATAATATACGTCTGATCCAGATGGGGTGCTGATGAGGGTTGGGCGGTAATACGGTAATAAGGTATACCGCTGGTATCTTTCAAACGCAACAGTATCGGTTTAAATCCTGTCATTCCCATCATTTAAAACCATGAAATGCGCTTATACAGGAGGTAAGGATTAAATCTAAGATATAATTAAATCAATGCATACAAATGATTCTTTATCCAGCATATCTTATATGTGGTTGAATTTTCAGTTTTACTTTTACAGTAGTGAGACTTTTGACAAACTTTAGGAACGTGACGTCATCAGGTGACACCGTGGGGGAGAGAGAGCCAGAGAAAGATGGCGGGTGGCGCAGCGAGTGACCTCGCCGCTAAGAAGAACACGACTTCTGCAGTCTGGTGATATTGTTTTTGTTTCTTTATCAGCGTTTGGTATTAGGTTTCTGAACGGTGTGGGCACAAGACAGCAGTTTGGAGACGCTGTCTGAGCCTTCAGTCGTCCTTTTTAATTAGTCACGGTAACACGCTACACCGGGGTCAAATGATCTGGATACGGGCCAACCCCAGTGCTGACAGACTGAAGAACAAATCCCTCCTTCTCCCCATAGATGATCTGTTGGGCATTATGGAAGCTGCACATCTCGGCGGTGTGCAAAGTGAACCAACAAAGTCAACGCCGAGAGGTGGCAGCCAGCTACAAGGGGGAAGAAAAAAGGAGGAGGAGAGGCGTGTGAAGGAAAAAAAAAGATAGGGTGGACTAAAATAACAATCCAGAGGGCGAGAGAGAGAAGGAGACGGAAAGAGTAAAGAGGGAGAAAATCTGCAGCCGCAGTCCTCCGAGCAGCCCGCCTGCCTGCGAACAACACCTCAATCATTCCTGACGCTTAACCCCCTCCTCGCTGGAGGAGGTCAACTGCCGGCGCTCCAACAAACACGAGCTGGAGGCCAACGAGAGCAAGCGGGGCTACGGCCGGGCTTCAGTTACCGGCTGCCACTGCAAATGAATCCCCAGCAGATAATGGCGGGAAAAAAAACGACAAAAAGCCAATCCTCCTTTCTATGACGGCGATCCTGGAAGTGCACAACACCGTCTTCACATTCCTCCCGAGAGCCGCCCCCCCCCCCCCGCCCTGTTCGGCCTTTTTCACCTCGGCCTGCACAGCGTCACACCTCTGTTGTGTTTGACCCAGGTCTCATGGCCCACATCTCACCCCAGCCGTTTGCTAACAGCTAATCTGTTGTTTTAACCTAAAGATTTTTTAGGGGAATAGTTGCTGTCAAAGCCGGTGAGGAAGGGAGGAAGGGAGGGAGGGGGGGGGACACGCCTCGCGAGAGGGAAATCTTAACAGCGCCACCTGAGCAGCATGCAAACCTGTCCTACGAGTAACAGTTCTTTCTATTAAAACACACCCAAACACCCCGCCGACACACCCCCCGTGCGTCAGGGATCACTAAAGGTCGCCACACATTCAGAAAATAGAGCCTCAAATCCCGCCTTTCTTTTTGTTTTCAAATGATCCAAAAAGAATCCTCGAGGAACCATGATGCACAACAAGTGAGCGGGCCTCTTTTTACACTCTATGCCGACTTCTCTTATCCAAAAACAGATTACAGAGGAATGAGACAGGGAGGAGAGAACAATGGAAGAGACAACGGGCGGGGGGGGAAAAGCCTTGCCGCCGTCCTTGTCTCCTCTCAAGTCAAGGATCTCATTAAGAAGCTCAGCCAACACTTCCCTTATGGCCAAAAACACCTCCAACGCCAGCTCGTTGGTCAGCTGTGAGGAGGGACGTGGGCTCTAAACTCCCCTCCGCGGCCTGAACTGGCAGCGTCCCACCTGCAGCTGAGGTGGAGCGGCAGCCAGCAGGCGTGAGGCAGGCGCCGCCGAGGCCTTGCCGTCCAGCAGCGAGGGGCTGG
Organism: Menidia beryllina; assembly: GCA_013363375.1. Lineage (NCBI taxonomy): Eukaryota > Metazoa > Chordata > Actinopteri > Atheriniformes > Atherinopsidae > Menidia > Menidia beryllina. The sequence continues at coordinate 9,769,396 of JABUIW010000162.1, read as the reverse complement.
CAGCTCTCCGCGGCCGCTTCACACGCGGGGGCTGAGGTCGGCCGTCACCATCCCCGCCCGGCCAGCTCCCCGCTGGGGGAGCTGGGAGCTGTGGCTGCTGTGGACTCACAGCGGACCGTCTCTTTACCTGAGGGCGCCCCCTGGTCACTGGGGCTGCTGAGGCTACGCAGTAAAGGAGCCAGCGTGCGGATTTCACTTTACATTGGCAAAAAAAAACAACAAAAAAAGACACAGCATCTTAACATGGTCCAGTTGAGAAAATTACCAATCGGGAACTTCCCTATCAAAAGATTCCGCACTAAAGAGCTTCAAATTCTTACACACCAGCTCTAAATAAAGGCTCCTTAAATTTCAGCGATGGTTTAATTTTTCCTTTACTCTCACACAGAGACCTCTGAAAACAAAACCTTGAAATAAGCAAATGTCAAACAGTAATTGCTCCATAATGACCCTAAATGCAGCTCTCTGTGTCCTGGTGATGTGCCTCACCCAAACCGGGGCATTCCCACCACCAACTCAATAATCATGTTTAGATTCACCTGTTTAATTAAAGCAACAACAACAAAGGTGTGCTATATCTGAAGGTTTGTTCTGATGTGTTGGTTAACCGTGTTACCCCTCATGAACCCCTGCTGGTGGCTTCCAAAAAAAGTTTGGATCAGAACATCTTTCCAACAAAAGCCCTCTAGAGAACAGACATTCGGCTTCCTTACAAACGTATGAACCTGGCCCCTCCACTCGGAGTCTGGTGAGCAGACTCTTTAGCACAACGGGTTTCTGGGAGGAACAAAGAACGAGCTTCCAGCGGCTGCTGTCAAAGAGCTGGAGGAGCCTTTAGCTGGAATCGCTGATCGGAGTCGAGCGAGGCCACAGAGAGCCGCGCAGGCAGAAACAGACGGCCTCAGTCCCTGAGAATGGATGAGTGTGAAGTCTGAAATCAAAGAGGCGCTGACAGGAGACCGGGGGAAACCATTTCATAGCATCCAACTTAGTCATTTCCCGCTCTTCCTGTGATGCGGCCCAAAGCCTGGGAACGCTTCCATCCATCCGGCCAACACACGCACTCTTGTCATGAGCCCACATAAGAAGATGAGGCAACAACGGGGAACCAAGGAACCACGGAAAGAAGGAATAACAAGTAAAAGACAGCAGGGGTGAAGCACAAGTAAGGAATCCAAAACTAAACCTGCTCTCCTTAGCTTCAGATAAAAAGAGCAGAAACTGTGAAGAGGTCAGTGGGGGGGGGGAATCAGCACAACACAGCACACAACTATAAAGTGGGTGGGTGTTTTTTTCCTCCACACGTCTTCACCGTGACACTACACCGAGAACTCTGGTTCACCCCGCTCCAGCTGCTGGGGAGAGGGCGACCGCCGGGCACCAAGATCGCTCTTACCTCGTATGATTGGATGATCATACACACACACACACACACACACACACACAAACGCACGTCTGCGTGAAGGCACAAGCAAACACAAAAAAGCTCCACGTTAAGCCCGTCCCGCCTAATGGGCGTAGCTCCATACTGCTAACGGGTGCGCGGGGAGGCGATGAGCTCCACCATCTATACATCCATGACCCCTAGTTGACTTCTCTCCCCCATTCACCTCCCCCCTTGTGACCTGGCCATGGCACCCTATTAGGGGGAGAGGAGGGAGACAGACAGCTAGGAATAGGGACGGCTTCTGAATGGAGCGCCGTGATGCAGCCATCAGCGCGGTGAGTACACACGTCTTCCTGCAAATGGGGTCAACGCCAGTGCTTGGCCATTTGTTTTGAGCCCCCCCTCTCTCCCCCTCCCTTCTTGCGAAATCAGAACGGTAAGCGATCATGCGGGGTAACGCAGCCATGATGCGCCGGTAGAAAGCTACACAGCAAGCCTCTGTTGTGATTATGCAACACCCATCTTGGTGCTCTGTAGCACACAGCCTCATCTCACGGTGTGTGCCACTACCAGGGATGCAGACCAACGCATCAAGGGCATCGCACACATGGCTGCGCAACTACGGCGCCACTCTCTCTAGAAGAGATACAAGGCAGACGACTGAAAAAATAATATAAAATAAAATAAAAATAATATTCAGGAAAAAAAAACAGGGTCATGTGAGTGAGAGCACTAATGCCGACTTCCTCTCTGCTGCAGCAGCAGCCTCTTTGCAGCCCATCGGACCGGCGGTTTCAGCCTGGCTTTGCACAGAAGGACCCAGAGTCTGCGAATTCACATGTGACCTGTGATGATTTCCTGACCAACATGAACGCAGGAAGCGGCCTAAGGAGGAAACCGGCGGCTGAGTCAAAGAGGGAGAGGTTGATCTCTGCTCGTCTTAAGAGCCGGACCATCTGCAGCCGAGCGGGTCAGCGTGTGAGGCGGCCTCCCAGTGATTCGCAGCTTACTTTCCAGGGTAATCCTACTCTCGGAGAGTATGTGTGACTATAAGCACCGTTACCAGGAAGCCCTTTGTACAGCCCCTCCCACAGGAACCAGCCAAAGCTGAAAACTAGTCAAAACAGTGATTAGAACCAGCCCGGTGTCGTGCACTCGCGCCGGCAGGCAGGCGCTTGTGCCCGCAGAATGTCCCGCTTAGCTCTGGGTTTTCTGGGAGGGGGGAAAACAGGCAGTAATTGTCTGCAGGTATCTGAAGGCATTTCAGCAAATGTTTCACCCAATTCCAGCTTCCTCTGCAGGCAGCAACGCGGGCTCAAGTGTGTGTGGATGTCTCTGAACCTCACAACCAGGGGTTAGCAGACGGCTGCTCCCTCTGATCGGGTTACAGAGGTGGGTGTGTTCCTTCTCTCCTCTGTCGCCTGCATGTCTGCCTCTCCCTCTCGTTCTGTTTCCCTCTCTTTCCTCTCCTCCTCTGTCTCTCTGCGTCCTTCTGGTTGCAGAGGCCTGAGGTTTGCGTCATGCAGGCCTCTCCCTCTGGCACCGCGACAGACCAACTCTCTCCTGCTAACCTATGTTGCTTCCCCTCGCTTCCTTTCTTTCTTCTAACCGTCCCCTGGCTGGGAGTAGCCCTGCAGCTGGTCCTCGCTCCCCACAGGAGGCTGGGAGCCATATGACGGTTGCCCCTGACCTGCTGCTGAAAACGGCCCCCGGCAGCCACCCGCCCAGCATCACATCACTTCAATGTGTGTCTGGAGCACAGCAGTGTGTTTCTGTCTGTCACACCCGTTAAATCCAGCCCGCACAGCAGCCCAGAGCCCCCACAGAGAGGACAGTTAGGCCTCACTGCACAGGTCTGACCTCTCTAACACAAATCACTGATATCTGGAAACCCACAGATGCACGCCATTTGAATGAAGACGGAGGCAAAAAACTAAAATTCTCATTCTCCACTTCCACAGTCAGAGGCCTGTCTATCCTGGAGTAATTACAGTCTGAGAAGTGAGCGGGCTGGCAGGGGGGGGGCATGGCCAACTGGAACAAGAAGAGAAAACGCACGGCTGACGTTTCAGGCTAACTGCACGGAGACTTTTCTTTACTTTCACAGATCACGCTTTCTCTTTGCTCCCAAAGGTTAACTAAGAGGCGCACCGGGCGTCTTGATTTCTTGTCAACCTCAGCCGCTGCTGGACTTTCAACAGGACATCCGGGCTTGTATCACAAGAATCTGACGCCGGGAGACATCAGAGCTTTACACCCTTTGAGCTCCTTCTATTGGCTGAATCTCAGATGCCCCATCAGCAGCGCTACTGTTATGCTTTGATTTCAAGAGTAAAAAGGGGAACAGAAACATCTTTGTGCATCCAAGACATAGATAACTAACACGTGGTGCAAACAAAACAGATCACAAGCAGCTGCTCGGTCGGTACCTTGTCTTTCTCGTGCGGCAGCAGCCGGACAGGCGGAAGGGATTCCAGAGACACGGTGCCGGTGCCGTCGTCCTGGGAGCTGCTGCGGCTGATGAGCTGGAAGAGCGGGCCCTGCTTGGCCACGCGGCTGTGGGCGACAGCCCTCTTCAGGGCTACCCGGAGCTGCTGGTGGAAGAGGCCGGGGCCCATGGACCCGCTGCCCGACAGGTAGGCCGCCACGTCGGCCTGACACTTGAGGAAGCGCTCGATGTTCTTTAAGCTGGAGCCGCCGGGCTCGTGGAGCCCCTCCAGCGCCCGCTTGATCAGCTTGTTCCAGTCCAGTCCTGGTTTCTTCCCCGAATGGGAGTGAGATGTTCCACTGCTGCTGCTGCTGGTGGTGGTGGTACCTCCACCGCCTCCTCCTCCTCCTCCTGATGCTGCACCTCCTGCAGAGCTGCCACCACTTTTGGGCTTTGGCAGGGCCAAACGCCCAGGGTTATCGGGGTCTTTGTAGGAGTTGAGCCCCTTGTTGGTGACCTTAAGTATGGTGCCATCCTTGACACTGAGCTCCAGCTGTTCCAGGACCGTTTTACGGTCTAAACCGTGGGACATGGACACCGCATTGCAGATGCGCTCCTCCGACGGTCTCTGCTTCTGCTTCTTCACTTTCTTGATGGCCTCTAGGATCCATTGGGTGTACACTGGGTTGGCCAGTTTTACCATAGCTGCGGTCTGGGTGGGTGCAGCAGCCCCGAGGCCTCACTGCAAGGACCGCACAGGAGAAATGGGAGCTGTGAGCCAAGGAAAAACCTGGCCTGCGCCGTAGCGCCGCCGCCTCCTCCGCTTTGCCCTCTACCTGCTTACTATCCCTTGTCCTGGCGTTGCACTGAGAGTCCCTCAGAAGCTGAGTATGAGCAGCACGGAAAAGAGCAGCTGATCATAGCACAATCCCCCTGAGCAGACCCTCCACCCGGTAAAATTTAGTCCACCCACCACCCACTCCCAGCCAGGTTAAAGTCCCTGGTGAGACGCAGTGGGAGTGGAGGAAACAGCGCGTCCGTTCACAGCTTTTACCCCTGACAGGACACAGCAGGGTTCAAAAGTTCTTAAAAAGGTTTTAAAAAGGAGGTGTTTCCCGCTAAAACGGGCAGAAAAGAAAGCCAAGTTCCCGTCAGTGGTAAAGAAGTCAAGAAGTCTCCTCTCAGAGCAAGTTCCGGGAAATGTTCATTGTCTCCATGTAATCAGCGTTTCAATGCATCTGGTGTAGAAAACACAGCAAACTGGTCCTGATGGATTATAACAATCCAGGCGACGAGGACTTCTCTCCACATCCACGGGTTCTTGTCTCCACTTGTTCTTCTTTCTACAACCTGGTCCTCTGCGGGCGGCGTGGGACTCTCAGCTATGGGACGGAACGGATACCTCACGCCAGGGAGCAGCCGGGGCCGATCACCTTCATGCCCACTGCACCTCAGCAGCCGATGAACACTGCACAAAAAAGAAGGAAAAACAAGCGTTAGAAGAGCCTCACAGAAAAAAAGGATGGTGGGTTTTGTTTGAAAGAAATATATAAGGGTCCTGAGGCAATTCATAACTGGAGTGTGGCAAAGAAAGCACAACAACACCAGAAAATACCCCGACGGATGCAAACTAACCCACAAAGACAAACCAAAAAACAAGCTGGACATTAGTAAAATATAAAATAAAAAAAGGAGTCAGCTCTGTATAGACACCTGTTATCACTAATTAACTTCATATTATAGAAAGAGAAAGACTAGCCTTTTTACTATAAATCCCTGACACAAAAAGTCTGCACATGCTTTCAACACACAGAAACATACTCTCCCCTTAAAATAAATTACAATATCCTGGAAACTGTGCCACCAGGTTGACAAGTTCACCAGCTGAGCTGCAAACGTAAACATGATGTAGTGAACGTCCAATCTGTTAGCAAACATTAGCTGAGAGGCTAGCTAAAAATATCCAAACTGAGTCGAATGTCGCTGCGTGGTACTATTTCGAGGCGCATATGCATCTATATTTGCATAATATTACACGGCTTAGTGTCTCACAACAATAACTTCCCGCGAACGGCTGCTGTTTAGGAGGCTAACCTTGCGAACTAGCCGACGAGCTAACGTTACGACTCTGTTACTAACGTTACTCGCTCACCCCGAAACGTAAACAGCGTGTAACGAGAGGTTAGCAGCTCTCCGGCACAAAAAGACAACATTCCCCTCGCTCGGCCCGCGTTTCCGACAAAAACAAAACACCCCGCCGCATCAAATATGGCGAATAATCTCACTCTGAATGTCACAGTGATTTTAACGTGCCATCCGCGGCCTTGTGAAATGCACAATGCAACTTGCAGACGGCCATCTCGGCTAGCGGGCAAGTGCAAAATTGAAGATATCTCAGCGGTGGATTCTGCAGCATTACATGTTCCGCGGCCTAGTTCTCGGTGTTCAAGCATGGGCGAGGAGCCTCTAACCCGCTCAGATGAATCCCTGCAAGCGGTCCACACCTCACCGACTTCCTCCCTTCATCCACCACCCTCCCCTGTCGCTTCACCCTGCGGTGCGGTGAAGACAAGGCCGCCAGAGCGGAGGAGCTAGGCCTCGGCTCCCCCCTCCGTGCCCCCCACCCACCTCCGCGATCACCATCCCTCCGTACCCCTCTCTCCCGCTGCCTCTCGCGGTTCCCCAGAAAGCTAGAGCTGGTCCGGTTCTGGTTTCTGAGGTAAGCTCGAGGAAGGCGAACCGTGCGGGAAAAAAAAGAATCCCCCGTTGATCCCATAAGACTTCCGCTGCTACTCACCGGAATTTCGGGTCGAGCCGACGCGAAGAAGGTGCCAGAACCATGCGAGGCGAAGACAACAACAAGGCTAAAAATGCAGCCAGAGACCAGGGGCTCTAGAGCCGACGCCATTTTTGAGTGAAACAGGAGCACGGCTGGTGGGGGAGGGGGGAACACTGAACCGTCAGGCTGGGCCAAGGGACCGTCTGAATGGTGCGAGGCGAAGATCCAGGGGAAGAAAAAAATCCACTGCAAGGCGCGGGGGCGGCGACGGCGGCGGAGGGCTGTTGCTATGAGAGGGGTGCGAATAAAGCCCGGGAACACGAGATGGAAGAAAAGCGACAGATGGTGGCGGTGTTGGCGGAGGGGGAAAAAATAAAAAAATAATAAATAAAGGATAGGTGTTCTCGCTTTCTGTGCTTTGCGACAGCTACATTGGGAGATTCAAGGGAGCGTCTGCATTTTGCCAAGAAGTTAGAGGAGGAAGAAAAGCAGGAGGAGGAGGAGGAGGAAGGGGTGAATCAAAGCCAATGAGCGTGCCTTAACGTTGGAGGGTATTTAAAGATCAAAGTGAGACATCCTCACTCTTACACACCCCCACAGCAGTTTTATTGTGCCCGTGCAAGCTGTGTGTTTCTCAAGGCTGAAACTGATAAGTGGTCCACTTAGACTCAGTCCCAGGAGATGATCGGGTGGTGCTGGTGGAGCTTTTTTTTGTGTATTCACGTGCAGGACAAAACCAGGCGCCTGGTTGCTCCAGCCTGGCTCAGAGATACAGAGTTGCCTTTTTCTGAGAAAAAGGAAAATGGTATGAACCAACCAACCTTGGCATGTCTTATCAAAGAACAGCTGGGTCTGACACCCTTTTTTCTCCAAACGTCTCACTGGAGAAAAGAGAAGCTGTGCAGCTCTTTGTCAAACATCAACCATGGCTTCTGTTGATATGGAAGTGGCACAATTTAAAGAATGTGCGCTCACAGTAAAAAAAAAGACAAACATAATTAGCTTTAAATGTATTAATCTGCTGCTGGGAATTATATTAAAATCCTCACTACAGCCTTTCATGTATTCATATGAAAACAACCAGTTGAGGAAAACTGATTATCCGGCTCCAATTTCATGATAATCCTGGTACGGCAGTACTTTTTTTCCAGTTCTTTTTTTTTTAAAAATCTGGCAGCAATCTTCTGTATCTATTACAGCGTAATGCCGAAAGCTCCCAGAGTGGAAATTAAATTATCTGGAGGTTTGTGTAAAATGATTTGCGCGGCAGTCCTCAGAGACAGATTATGGTGTCTTATAGGGAGCAATTAGACATGATGTTTTCCCATGTTGGAGGTGTCTTGGAAGAGGGTGCACCGCTGTCAGCTTATTGGTGATCAAATAAAACCAGTAAGGTCACACTTTGCTCAGTGTTTGTCTTGCACTTCTTCAGGGACAGATAAATCACATCCCATTGACGGGGCACTAATTATAATTAACGGTACTGTTATTACAGGGATAAATGGTGTGAAGTGTGAACACATGAAGGGCTATTAGTACACTTCCTGAGGACTCATATTACATTAGTGTGTACAGTAGGCCGACTAACAGATGGACAATACTCAGGAGAAGCACTCACCATCTTTGGTTCCCAGCCATGAATAAGTAATGCTGTGTACTGTGATACACAGCAGAGAGCATGTTCACCATCACATAACTGCAGACACGAGCTAACTAGCGTGAGGGACGGGGTGGTGGAGTGTGCCCTCATTTCAATTTGATAAACTCACAGGGGTTTTCAGATGGAGCTACCAGAGCCAAACCAGTTTTATAATCTACTACAGCACCTGAAAGGGTGATGGGTGGGATGAGGAGGACCTTGAAGGCAGCATGTTGTGTTTGGTGTAAATATCAAGATAATTTGGTTTTAAAAAGAGCTGAAATCAACACCTTTGTCTGCAAATAGAAAGTCATTTAAATGAAAACTTCTGTGTAATTAGATAAATGAGTTTTCGATGCCCTTTACATAGTTCTATTGTATCCTCTTCCTCACAGACATCAAACAACAAGAGGACAACTGGAGCATTTTACAGTAAAAAAGACTGGAAAAATGCCTTTTGGCATTAAGCCAAAGTAACCAGGAAATATCCATGCAGGTACTCATAGGACATGCAAACTCCCCAGAAAGAAGCAGTCTCCATGGCAGTCTCTCCAGAGGCAAAAAAGGAGACAATGCATAAAATTTAATATTAAAACACATCTGTTTAAAAGCCGGCACCTATAACGGCGTGAGCGGCTCTCAGCATCCATGGCGTTGTTATGGCTAATTACTCATGAATATGGGTATTTCATCCAACCACTGACTGTAACATGGTCAGACAACAAGTGAGGCTCAGAAAATATACAAGCCTTGATTTGGAAAATATGAAATATTATACACTTTAAATACATATAGCCTAGAGGAAGACATGCTAGCGTTCAGTTTCATTTACATGCTAGTGTTCAGTTTCCCCCCCAACTATGTTTGTTGTTGCTAGGATTCCATCAAAAGATGAGGTTTGATGACATTTTATGGAAAAGTGATACATTTTCAGGGATGTGACATGAGCTAAAGTGGTTTTACAATGTGTACATAATTCCAGTTAAATAAAGAGGAGGAATATTATCACTATGATATTCAGTAACATAGCTAGCTAGCTTAGTGAGCATAGCAAGTGTTGGTGACATCAGGTGGTGGACTCACAGGTGGGATAGCCCAAGAAAATTTAACTTTAGATAACTTTAAGCCAGTGTTTAGCGCCTCAAAATATCCAAAGTCAATAGAAGTTAATGGTTAACTTCTTTGTTTAAATTAAAACGTGAGAACTATTGTCTTTCTATAAGTGTATTAAATGTATAAACGTCTGAAATGATTTAGCCTCCACTGAGTAGAAGTTGTAGTGTGAGATTTTTGGTTCGTTTTCAGTCTTGGACACAAAGAACGAGTCAAGTAATCCCTAGCTTCTTTTCATCTCTTTAATCCCTCTTTTTTTTTTTTAAGGGGAATGTGTTCTGTTCCACCTGCTGAGAGCCTTGAGCCCCCAGCTAGCCTCACCAGCCTCCACCTGCCTGAGGGTTTCCCCCTCGCTGCACACGCATAAACCCCCACGTCCTGTCCACCTGATGCAGGGCAGCACCTTCTGTTTCTGCTCTCCTCCACTGGTTCAACAGCTGGACATTTGCCAAGCCAAATAAACATGCAACATCCTCTTGGTGAGAAGAAAACCTCCTAATTATTGGGCCTGGTTTACTGTTGTTTCTGGAGGTTTTAATTATCAGCTGGGCCTGCTGTCTATAAATAATGCTTGCTGTTGTTTTTAGTCTCTGTTAAGAGACAGAAACCTTCCTGTTAATGCACATAAAACAGACTGACTGATTTTCTGCTCAGGTTAACTCACTGAGAATGCTTACTGCTACCAGGTCAACATGCTTTTTGACTCCCTGCTAAATGAATATTAACCCACACTTATTCCATTACAGCTCGGCGATGCTGGGAGTTACTTCAGAATATTAGGAAAGTGTTAAATGGGGCAGATTAATCAGATGTTATTCATTGATGTCCGGACCACATCTTAACAAAAGGAGATACATTTCCCCCCGCCTCCTCTCGCCTTTGACTTTGTCATCATACAACAGAAAAAATGTGCGTTTTGGCGTTCCACTGTGAGCTCGCAGGCATCAGTCTCTGACTTTTATGAGTTCCTGTTTTTTGGGGGGGGGTGATGACTGGAGTGCAGCTCTCGGATAGCGGGGCAGCGTCCAGGGCTGTTTTTTTTTCTTTTTTTTTCTCTTTTTTTTCTTCTCCTTTCTCCATGTGAAACTAGCCAAAGCTTCCTGCTGGGGCTGGCTGGTTGCCAGGTCCCCAGACCCCAATCCAACTATTCCACTTCCCCACCCCCCAAAAGAAAACTCCAACCCCAACTCCAAACCCCACCCATCCTGAAAAAGAATTGAAACGTACAACGGAAATTTCCAGGGCCTCTACATGCAGGAGTGCGTCCCCCCCCCACCCCCACCCCACCCATCCACCCCTCCACTCTTCCACCCATCCTGCAACCTCCCTCTGCCACCACCTCCTCCTTCCTCCCTCCCTCCCTCCCTCCCTCCCTCCCTCCCTGTGGCCCCTGCTCTCTCCCTCCATGGATCCACAGGGACAGAGAGCAGCTGGGAGGTGAAGTGCGGCTCGTTAGCTGGAAGTCAAACCGAGGCAACCCCCCCCCTCGTCTAAAACCCCCCCTAAAAACGCCAGCTCCCGCCCTCAGACCCACTAAAGTGGACGGGGAGGTGTAGGGCCAGCTCAATGGTTCTCCTGTGGTCACCTGTTGTTTTAGGCGCACACGTATTTGAGGGCCGGGCCTTGAGGGAAGGCCGTTATCACGCTGGACTCCAGCGGCTCCGGCCGGGAGGAGGAGGAAGCAGCAGCGGTGATGGATGAAGCGGCAAAAGGAAGCGTCCCAGACGCGTCTGCCTCTCGCTTTTCAGGAGTCAACAGTTGCCAGACACCAGATATGCAATAAGGGCTGGATTTTGTGTTATAAAGCGATAAATGGCACGTGTAAACAAAATTTATATGCAGTGTAGAGAAAGTTCAGCGTTACACTGTTTCAGAGATGACTCTGCTCCACTTTTCACTGTCAGAAATGCTAAAATGTTCCTTTAATTCCACAGGGGAAGGCTGGTTTTAGTTTTACTCGCAGAGGGAAATTCATTTCTGTTGTTGGGATGAAGGTTCACTTTTAAATGAATGCAGTTCAAGGAGGAAAATAGAAAAAAGGTGTCCGACAACAAAACGTGGACCAAAAATAGAGCTGAAGCAAAGCCCTGCTGGTCAGCATCCATCACAGTGAGCCCTCACTTTGATCTGAAAAAGGATATATATCTGAGTCTGTCCGCCCGGATTCACGAGCGGCGTGAAAATCTGAATCTTATCGGTACCATTTTTATGTGTTTTTTTGCCGTGTCAGCAGAAAAAAACGCTTGATTTATATCCAGATTTCTCCTCACGGACAGTAAAAGCTGTCGGCAGGATGCTGCAGGCTCAAATTAGCTCAGAAACTGGAACCAGCTGGTACAACTCCGCCAAACTATGCCTTCAATCTAGAAAGGCCGTGTCCCAGCGAGCACCGGCCCTAAAAGCGTGACCTTTACACGCCACGGGCCCAAGTTTGCATGTTTACTCCTCTCTGTAACTGAAACTCCCCAAATGATCAAAACAAACACCAGTAAATGGATAGTAGGATTCTGAGCTCCACTCTCCTTTTCTTTCTGTCTCCAGCAACCAACCCCCTCTTCCCCTTCCCCGTTTCTTTTTTTTTTTTTTTTTTTTTTTTAACAGTCCTGACCGCGTCTGCAGTAACATGAGCCACTGCTTTGTTATTGTTCCCTGACGCTCGGTGTGGCAGCCTCTTTCTGCTTGCTATTTCTTGGCGCTAACGGCAGCAGTTTGGGCAAAAATAGTCCCCAAAAAAGACGCAGAAACGAGCACACGAGTCGTACTGGGATTCGAACCAATCACCTTAGGCCTCACGCAAAACTTGCTGTTCCCCCCTGTGCGAACAGCAGCCATATCGCACCGCGCGGCGCCTGGCCCGGTGGTGGTAGACCTCCCACGTCACGGGCCGCCTCCCCAGCCGGAGTGCTGCCGCTCTGCAGTGTTTGCAGAGCAGGATGGACCACAGACAACAATGCAGGCCTGCAGGACTCTCCCTCACTTGCGCATTCCTGCAGGCCTGCTGCTGTTCAGCAGTATGTGTGTGTGTGTGTGTGTATGCATGTGGGGTGGGCTAACCTCTGGCGCTTTGCGGGCTTTGTCTGCATCCCCCCCACCCCGCAACTCCGTGCTGCCCCGACCCTTTTTTGCGCTCATTTACTTAGACAACGAGGCTTTCTCACACCAGAACACGAAGACCCCCTCAATCAGTTCCATTAGTAGTCGGGCCCAAGATTTATGTCAGAAAGGGACGTGTCGGGTACGGGGGTGGGCGAAGGAATAAACCACGCACGGTCCCCTTATCTAATCAGCGTAATATGTATTAAAAGCTATTCACCTCACAGTCATTTATATTAATGAGACCACTTGCAGATTACTGCGGGGTAATGGGATCAAAAAGTCTACGTTCCCATGAATGATGAAGCCCGCTCGGTGGCTCTAAATTGCATTACAGAGGCCGTAATGATCGGCGTCGTTATTATGTAAACTGTGATAAATAAGTGCATTCAGTACTGTCCCTAACTCAATGATTAGATCTATGTGTGTGTCTAAAGATTTGTATGTCCCCCCCTTACCCCCCCTGCTGTGCTAACAAGAAGCAACAGATGGAGCGTGTTATCTAATCACAGTGGTGTAAATGAAGCCGGTAGATGATCTAAACAGACACGTAATGATGCGACACGCTCCCAGAGATCACGCTGGAGGTGATAAATAGTTCAGGTGCCCGTGGGTAACAGGATGTGGAGCGGGTGGCAACCACAGAGGGGCTGCACGTGGATAAAGACGACACAGACCGCCGAGGAGAGCGGCGAGAACCAGATTTACAAGAAGGCCATGAGGCCGGAAACGGCGTGGAGCTCCAGGTGAACTCGGCCCGAGGAGGCACGCAGAAGAACACAGTTTAGATCCGCACACTTCTTCTGCACAGATTTGTGAAACCAAGATGAATTGGAGGCGTTTCGAGTTCCCAAGTCTGCCACATTTGGTTCATATTTCACCCGTCATAGATCTACCGCCTTCTTCCTTTCAGCCCGGACCATCCCCCCTCAGGAGGGTCACACTGACCTCCCACTCTGAGAGTTTGAAGAGAAGGTGTAAAGTATAATTTCAGAGACCACGTCTTATTTTTCAAGAAAAAGGCGTCATTAAGAGCTGAATTATTGCACACATAAACCATGAAAAGCTCCAAAGACATGAGACTTTGGAGCAGTTGAGTGCACACGCGTGAGAGATTCAACTCTCAATATCTGAGTTTATTTTTGACTATTGCTAATCGGACAAGATTTCAGCTGAATTCATAGTTATTGTCTTGTAATGCTACTCAGCAAACAAACTTATTTTAATCAAATTTCTGCTTCTTTTTAGAGCACAGAATGATCATGGATGGAGTCACAACCAGTCAGCAGAGCTTCAGTGCCAGTGAACCTTCCACTCTGGGGGTCATCAGTCCAAGTGAGACAACTTAACCCCGCCGTGGCAGACGTCCCTCCCCCCCCGAGGCCGCGGGTCCTTCCCTGACCCACAAACACAACACAACAAACTCTTTTTACTGCGGCAGGGGGGCCTGGAACTCCTCGCTGATACTGGCAACACTCAGGGAGCTCAGGGGTCATCAATAATGACTCCATTTACTTAACACCGACCCGAACACCTGCTCATTCATCACGGCTGACACATGTCAGCCTGGCTCATTTCTCACTCCGGAGGCAGCCTGCCAGCACAGATCCTCATCGGGTCACCCCCGGTGACAGGGCTCCAGTGAGTGGACGAGCACACAGAGGGCTAACATGACTTGGCTTTTTGTTGGGAAATCCCGACGCGTTTTTGAGGCCGCTGGAAATTCAAAACATCCTGATTTCCCTCCATTACTCTTCATGATTGCAGCCGGACAGGCGGTTTGTGTACATCTGACCATTCAAACTTCTGGCTTGGAAATCCACTAAAACCTCCACAGACGCCTCCATTCTCCTGATTTTTATAAATACATCTGGGGAGAAAACCACTGACCTCTCTCTCCCTGATTATGGCGGAAAAGAGAAGAAAACTGTGAATAAATGTGAGGAGAAAATCGGACATTCAGATGTTTCTCCTCAGAGCTCGTGATAAAGTTGTGTTTTTACAGTCCAAATCTTGACCTGAAATGTTGTTGGGATCAGCGGCTCCAGGACGACTACATTGTTATAGGAGTTTGTTCCCTCCCGGGCAAAAATGTGTGCCGTGTGTTGGAACAATTATTACTGTATTATCACTGAACAGAAAAAAAAACACAGACTTTGTGAAGTGTTAAATCTACCTGTTTCACAAGATTGGAGGGCCAAACTTTAGAGTCCTAACAGGTTGATTTTCACACAGTTTCTGGTAAAAGATAATATGAATACGAGAAGCTTTATTGGAAACGTGGTCATATTAATACATGTTAATGTCACCCAGGGGCGGCTGGTGAAAAAAAATCTTGGTGGGGCTGGTGTTACAATTTTGATTTCCCTGCCAAACCCAGTACATGCATTCAAATTAAAAGTCGTAAAATTAGTACAATTCTACAATGATGATTTAATTCCCTTATCAGAATCAGCAGTTTACATATACAGTTAACCATTTGAAGCTATATTAGGTATTATTTTGGAAAAGAACAGTATGAAATACAACACTCAATTTTACTATTTGTCACCAAACACACAAAGTAAACACACAGGTGGTTAGCTTAACACAGTTAGCTTTACACAGTTTTCCATATAAACTCGTGATATTTCATGTTACTTAGTTGTTCAGAGATGTGTTCTAAGTCTGTCTGTCCAGACTGTGTCCACGTCAAATCACTCCGGTCACTTTTAAAAAGATTGCGGGAAAAACATAAAAGTGCATGGCCGTCCCACCGGCAGTCAGCCAGGACTTACACTGGAACCAGCTGCGGTTAAAGGCCGGCTGTAGGACTTAGCTTTTCCATTGGTTCGCTGCGTTAAATTTATTTCGGACTTGTCAGGTCCCAGCTCCTTTACATTGAATTTTTCCACCATTGTCTTTCTCACGAAAGGGTGAAAATCTCAGTAAATATCTCACTGAATAATGTGAAAGCTGCTCTTCAACTGTCGTCCTCGCCGTCATCTCTACGTCAGGTCACAGCCTGACTGACCACTAGCTATACGTCTATGGCTTTGGGGCGCCAGCTCCAGGCGCCCCGAAGCCAATAATTTCGGCGATGCTGATTGGCCAGATATTTATTAATTTACCCTAGCAACATTTTTCAATTGGTTATTTCGCCGCACTTCTGGGGCGCTTGGGGCTTGCGCCCCAGAAGAGAAACGATACGTTCTGTGGGTGGAAATGCACTGTTGAATGAGTGAATTGGTGGAAGTGTTGTTTTAATAATTCATATTACATGTAGCCACATACTATCAAGTAAAACTGACATTGATAATACTTTAAAAATATATAAATATTATAACTTTCCCCCTCCACATCTAGGGGGGGCGGCGCCCGAGCGCCCCCTATGGACCGGCCGCCACTGATGTCACCGTTTCTATGACAAGCTGGAAAAACAGGGAACTTTGATGGACCAGTTGACCTGAACTAAACATACTTTGACCTTTGAACCCTGAGGTCTGAGATGTGTGGCTTCCTTTTATCTTTACTTTTGAGCTGTCGGACAGGTGATGACTCTGTTGAGACGATTTAAAAGCATGTTTCAGGTTTTACGAAATTAAAGGTGCAGACCTTCCTGTAAACTTATGACAGGTGGCTGGAGGGTGGCGCTTTGTCCTCGTTTCTTTCGTTTTCGTGGCACCGTCAGGTCATGACACCGTTGTGCAACAAGCACACAAAAGTGGATCTCTTCCATCAACAGCCAGCAAAGCCTCACGTAACTGGGTCAAAACTCTGATGTAGAGTAACCACATCCATCCGTGTCCAGACCAGTCGCCGCTGAACCTTTGTGATAGCCCGCTCGCCCGCCCCCCCGCTGCTCCTGTCAGGAGCAAAGGGACTCCAGACAAGTCCAGACATCAGGGGTATGTGTGCAGGTATGCGGAGCGGCATTGTTTCCCTCCTGCTTTTCAGAGGTTCTGCAGACAAACTGTGTAAACATGCCTTTGTGCCAGTTTGAAACCATTTTAAGCCAATTCACTTGTTTTTTTTTTTATATTAAAGGTATCCCCCCCACTCACCTGCATCTGGATGAATGACAGGACGGCTGTTTCTTTAAAGCTGAGGCAGCTCCTTTCTGTCAGTGTTTGTCTGTAATCAGATTTCTAATGGCTGGATCGTATGCAAACAGATTTTCTGTGAAAAACGACTGGATTTCTTTGTGTTTAACGCGATTCAGGTGGACACACTGCAGCGAACGCAGATTGAGACGAAGCTTTAGAGACCAGAGACGACTTTTCTGGATGGAAAATCCGCTGCACATGAAAGCAAAATGACGCTACAAGGCCTTTTTGGGGTTAAATGTGGTCTGCTGCGTGCAGCCGGTTGGAAGCAAACAAAACCAGGAGCTCCAGGGTCTCCTGTTGTTGTGCTGCCTTTGTTTTTCCGCCCTCCTCCTGTTGCCTTACCCTGCCTCAGCATCAATAGTAGACACCCACAAAACCAACTCAGAGAGGGCCGAAGCAGCGGGACAAGCCCAATCCATTAAGCCACCAATTAACTAATTGAAAGACCGAAGTCTCTAAATCTGGAGGCACAAATGGCTCATTCTGCCTTGTTGTATGTTTGGAGAAGGTACTTTTCCTTCTAAAAACCAGGCGGAAAATCAAGCGCACAGCCAGTGTGAAATCTCGGGGCTCGGCCCCTGCGTTTTGTCAGGGGGCTCAGAGCTTTCTCATTACCGACAGCGACCAGGGCCCGTAAAGAGCTGATTTATGGCTGTTGTTTTTCGGGGGTTTTTGTGCGGCTGGGCTGGAGGCGGAGAGCCGGGACCGCGGGGTCAATCGCAGGAAGCCGTAAAGAGGGACGCCGGCCACGCCGCCGGGAGCCCCGGTGGGGGGGGGGCGGGGGGGGGAGCCGGCGAGCGGGGCGGCCCCAGTGGAAAGAAATAGACTCCATCTTTGTGAGTCCTCCCTTCCAGCTGTCACCCTGCTCTCCGTCCCATGGGGGGTTGCCACGGTGACAGGAGGCCACATGTCTTGGGGGCGTCGTTTTGGTCAAAGGACCCCATTGTTCTTGTGTTAAGCCGTCTTCACTATGCCCCGTCTGCCAGAGACGGGGGGCTTCACACCACTTCCAAAACACTCACACACTTTCCCGCGTCTTTACCCCTCCCCAACACACACACACACACACACACACACACACACACACACACACACACACACACACACACACACACACACACACACACACACACACACACACACACACACACACACACACACACACACACACACACACACACACACA